>WEDG01000802.1:117500-224005 GCA_017591395.1 Schistocephalus solidus | reverse complement strand
GTCCACTTAATGCAAACGAAGTCATGGTATCATTTGATATTACCTCATTTTTCACCTCTATTTCTCAGAGCCTTCCAATTGAAACTGTCGGTGACCTGCTTGATAGCCAATATGACGATGGGATCAATAATCCTAAAGGCCACCAACACACGTAAAGTGCTAAGTTACCAAAGTTACCACAAATTGTGCCTCAAACGTAGCTGCGTCCAGACGCTTTACAAAAGGGTGGAAAATCATTGCAGCGAGGCAAGCGACAAAGGAGCCAAACGCCATTTTTGAGGCGATTGTTCAACTCCAACGGTTATCCTCGTAGCTTCATAGAACGCAGCAGATAACCGAGATAAGTTATAAGACCAACAACAGAACAACCGAAGGTGTGGCGCGTATGCCATATATCGAGAACCCATCTGAAGCTGTTTCTCGTCTCTTACAAGCACTGGGGATTGGCATCACCAATAGACCTAAGGCGACAATAAAGCATCTGTTCATGACCTCCCCAAGACCCCCTATCACGCCTCGAAACGGCAAACGTCGTCTATCGTATTCAGTGTGGTTCCTGTGAGACGAAATAGCTTGGAGAGACCGGTAAGCGAATACTCACACTAGCAGCCTGGAATGTTCGTTCCCTTTTAGACAATCCTATGAGCAACCGGCCAGAACGTAGGACGGCGCTAGTCGCTCGGGAAATGGCGCGCTACAAGGTGGACACTGCTGCTCTCAGCGAGACCCGATTATCTGAGCAGGGTCAGCAGGAGGAAGAGGGTGCCGGCTGCACCTTTTTCTGGAGCGGCCGGCCAAAGGCAGAGCAACGCGACGCTGGTGTCGCCTTCGCCATCTGAAATGACATCGTGGGACGTCTGCCCTGTCTGCCGCAGGTTATCAATGATAGTCTGATGAGCCTCCGCCTGCCTTTTGAGGGAGACACTTTCGCCACCATTATCAGTGCCTACGCTCCCCCAATGACGAGCTCTGATGCGGCAAGGACAAATTCTACGAGGATCTGCACGCCCTGTTGGTGACTGTGTCCAAGGTGGACAAGATTATTGTCCTTGGTGACTTCAACGCCCGCATCCGGACGGACCACGCTGCCTGGCAGAGAGTGCTGGGATCCAACGGTCTCTGTAGTCACAGCGATAGCGCCCTCTTCGTCTACGAACCTGTGTGGAATACCGTCTCCTGCTGTAAAACACCTTCTTCCGCCTTCCGATGCGGGAGAAGGCGACCTGGGTACACCCCCGGTCCAGACAATGACCTCTTGGACTATATTCTCATCCGGAGTCGAGATCAACAGGACGTGCTGATAACCAAGGCAACCCACGATGCCGATGGTTGTACAGATCACTGCCCCATCATCTCCCAGAGGAGGCTCTGACTTCGACCCCGATGAAAGCCCCTAGGTAAGCGACTGCCAGGTAAGTTAAATACTCTTTTGTTACATTTGCCTGCTCAGTGTTTCGAGTTCCGCAACCAACTAACCGAGAAACTGGAGAGCCTGCATGCTCCAGATTATAACGGCACCGTGGAAACACGATGGTGTCAACTGTGAAATGTCATCCAGTTCACCGTCCTCGAAGTCCTCGGACGCGCACGCCGTCAACACCAGGACTGGTTTGATGACAATGACGCTGACATCAGCAACTTACTCGCGGAAAAGAATGGACTATACAAAGCCTACATGGACCTTCGGACTGACGTCACTAAAGCAACCTTCTTCAGATGCCGGCGCCTTGTACAACAACGGCTGCGGGAGATGCAAGCTGCCTGGAATATCCGAAAGGCTGAGAAATTCCAGGGGTATGCGGACCGCAAAGAAATGAAAAACGTTTTCGAAGCCATCAAGGCCAACTACGGCATATGTATCAGGGGGACTGCACCGATTCTCAGCTCTGATGGCACAACACTGCTGACAGAGGAATCGAAAATTTTGAATCGCTGGGCCAAGGACTTCAGAAGTGTCCTTAACTGCTCATCAGCCATTTCCGATGCTGCCATTGACCGGCTCCCTCAAGTGGACACGAACAATGACCTGGATCTGCCGCCTTCCCTACCAGAAACCATCCAGGCCGTGCAGCAGATTTCCAGTGGTAAAGCACAGGAATCCTACGCAATCTCACCGAAAGTCTATAAGCACGGCAGACCCCGGCTGATTGCAGAACTCAAAACACTCTTCCAGGAGATGTGGCGCCAAGGTCAAGGTCCTCAGGATTTCAAAGACGCGACCATCGTCCATCTCTACAAGCGGAAGGTGAACCGGCAACTCTGAGATAATCACAGAGGCATCTCGTTGCTCAACCTCGCCGGGAATATGTTCACCCATATCATTCTCAATCGTCTGAACGGTTACCTAGAACAGGGCCTGCTCCCAGAAAGCCAATGTGGCTTCCGCCGACACCACGGAACAACCGACATGATCTTTGCCATCCACTAGCTACAAGAGAAGTGTCAGGTGATGCGAACTCACCTATACACTACCCTAGTGGATCTGACGAAAGCCTTTGACACGGTGAATCGCGACGGACTGTGGAAATTCATACAGAAATTTGGCTGTTCTGAGCGGTTCACGCACATGGGGCTTCAGCTTCATGATGGGATGACGGCGCGCGTCACTGAAAACGGGACGGTATCCGAAGCATTCGCAGTGACCAACGGAGTGAAGCAGGGCTGCGTACTGGCCCCCACCCTCTTCAGTCTCATGTTCTCGGCTATGCTAATGGACGCCTACCGTGATGAGCAGCCTGGTATCCGCATCGCTTACAGAACTGACGGGCACCTTCTCAACAGTCGGCGTATGCAGGCTCCGACGCGCGTGTCTAAGACTACAGTCCATGACTTGCTCTTCGCGGACGACTGCGCCCTTAACACTGTGACGGAGGAGGTAATGCAAAGGAGCATGGACCTCTTTGCCGAAGGCTGCGCTGATTTTGGATTAACATTCAGTACAGCCAAAACGGTTGTCATGCACCAGCTGACACTCAGCGTGAAATACAATGCTTCCTGAATCAATGTCAACGGTGCTCAATTTAAGAATGTGGAAACATTTGCTTATCTAGGAAGCACGTTGTCACGCAACACGAGAATCGATGGCAAGGTTGCTCAACGGATCTCCAAAGCCAGTCAGGCCTTCGGCCGGCTGCAGGCCTCCGTGTGGAATTGCCGTGGCATTCACCTGAGCACCAAACTGAAGATGTACAAGGCCGTCGTCTTGACGACACTCCTTTACCGTGTGGAGATCTGCACCGTCTACTCGAACCAAGCCAGGAAGCTGAATCACTTCCATCTCAGCTGCCTCCGCAGAACACTGAAACTGAGATGGCATGATAGGATCCCGTACATGGAAGTCCTGTAGTGGACCGGAATCCTCAGCATCCGCGCCATGCTGAGGCAAGTGCAACTGCGAAGGAGCAGCCACCTGGTGAAGATGGACGACGAGCAACTACAGGAATGACTTTTCTACGGAAATGTCGCTACGGGTGCTTGCCGAAAAGGAAGTCTAAAACGAAGCTCCAAGGAAACTTTGAAGAAATTTCTGAAGCAACTGCAAATCAACCTGGCGACCTACGAGGAACTCGCCCCGGATAGCCGGCATGGAGAAGATCCGTGAAGACTGGTTCAGCAATCTATAAGGCCAACCGGATCACCGCCACGAAGGCCAAAAGAGTGGCACGAAAGTCGCCAGCGCCCCGGACCAACACCATCGATGCCCGGGACCTTCCAACATGCAGGCGCTATCAACGCATCTTCCGCGCGCGAATCGGCTTGGTCGGACATCTTCAGACGCAATGCACCAACAATCAGACAATTAATACTTCTATGTCAAATTCTGCCAACCCTCCTTTGGACTCCCTCACCGTCACTCCTGGCATCAATTCCATTACTCCCACCATCATAGAGATTACATCCCAATACTCATGGCCTGTTATCCCCACCAACGCAATTACCACCACCGTCGCCTCCACCGTCACCACCACCACCACCAGCGATGGGGACTCTCTCCTAAACTGTCATCAATGCTACCGCAAATTCACCTCACGAATTGGCCTGGTCGGTCACTTGCGAATCTATCGCACAGAGACTGGTGAACCAGTCCATTGAGCACCAACACACAGCAGAGAACGCCTACTCCAACCGCTCTCTCTGTCCTCGCGCATTCACTCATCGCATGGGCCTATTCGGTCACATGCGCATCCATGACAGTGGAATTCACCGTAACGCTGACAACAACGATACCCTGTGCACACCCTCCGCTCTTGCCATTCTTACCGCCACTGCCACCCCCACTACCATGAATGACATCCCCCCAGCCTCTCCCGATTCCTCCTGCCCACACTGCGCCCGCAAATTCAACTAACGCACCCGCCTCATCGGTAACTTGCGAATCCATCGCACGGAGGCTGGTGAACTAGTGCCCGGTGCTCCGAAATACAGTCGCCATGCCAGCCTCCACTGCCCTCACTGCTCCCGCAGATTTACACACCGCATGTGCCTATTATGACACATGCGCCTCCACGACAACCTGTGGTAACCCACCGGAGGCTAAACCAAATCATTGCACACTACCTACAGCAATACATAGACAACACCCTCACAATCATCATAATATACCTGATAAAATCATGGTTTCCTAGAAACCGTGGCTTGCAACGCTGCCAATTTGCTGGTTACATCAGACCACGCCGTCGGCCCAGTGTATGTGTTGTATGTGTCGAGTGGCTGACCAGTGGACTGGGAGTCAGACGGCGATGGCTCCTCCATATCCCCTCAGTAAGTGGGTGTATGTGCTGTGTGTATTGAGTGGCTGACCAGTGGACTGCGGGTCAAACGGCGATGGCTCCTCCATATCCCCTGATTTAGTGAATCCTGGTGTGTGCATTATGGGCGCCAGGTCGTGATGTGGCGCGCAAAGACGGGTATGCCGACCCGTCAGACAATGCCCCCACTCCCACATGTGAAAATTTACTGGCTCGGACGTTGATCTGATTGTGGGGTGGGGAAGAGAGTGAGGTCAACAGCTCAGCGCATTTTCCGCACTATAAACAATCTGATACACTTAAAACTATCAGAGTGCGCTTAAAGCCGTGGCTTGGAAGGTTGCCAACTGACGGGATAACTCGGACCGCGTTGGCAGTCCAATGTGTGTTTTATGGGGAGTGGCTGACTGGCGGATTGAGGGTCAGGCTGCAATGGCTCCTGCTTAATGTGGCCTTAATGGCACTCTCACTCCATGGGATCCGAACCAGGTGTGGTGGTACGCCCAGGGGTGGCTCCGGCCACGCCAGCCACCTACGCCCTCTCTCATCTCCGGCCTTCTTGACTCTGTCATGACACCGGGCCCAGGTGAGGGAGGATGAGAGAGCGCAGTAGATGCAGCGCAAGTCTACTTTCACTTAAACTAAATCACGCGCAAGTCATCATCCCTGCAACACCCTTCCGTGAAGCATACAATGGACATCGTTGATCTACGACGGTTGAACTGTCATGTGGAGAGAGAACGGAAGACAGAGCACGCAAATTGCTTGATCTAGTACTGTTTCGGACCTTTTTTCTCTTCATTATGTCAATCATAACCCTGACTACCTGATGTTATCGGAAGCCCAAACATGCGCAGTTAGTCCACAAACGGTATCTAATAGGTATGTCATAAGTACTTCATCGAACCGAGGTTTATAAATACCCCACCACGTGCCTTTCTTTGTCACTGCAGATCGGGCATTTATTCATTTACGATAATGCGCACACCGAGCTGGGCTTCTGGAAGCAAACAATGTCCTTAGTCGTGACAAAGTTACAAGCGCATGTTGGCATTTCCGGTCCCAGTTGGTAATCAAGCTCATGATTGGTTGCATAAGTCAGAAACAGACTGCATCAGTCTGGCTAACTCCATCCTTTCTGCATGTTTGACAGCAAAAGATAGCGCATGAGTGCCAATGCACATTGGCAACTTGGAGTCCATAAATTTAGACCTAGTGACGAAGTGTGCCCGCTCATCTAGACTTATCTTCTTTATTTTTGGCAAAACGCTGTATTCACCGTGGCAGAAATGGAACATTGGACGATCCAGTCGTCCTCCATCAGGTCCCACCGCCCCTGAGGTAGAAAAATAACCTACACTGTCTGAATGGCCATGCACGAAATTCCCGGCGTTCACTTACCCGTGGGCGGAGGCAGCCGCAAGAAATTCGACGGCTGAGACTTTGTGCAGAAATGCTGAGCAAACAGAAAGGGAGTAAGTAGAGTTGCTGGTGTAGCAGTAACACAGGGCATCGGGAGCTATGTGACTCCAACCCAGTGGCAATCCCATGAAAGTAAATCCCTGTAGCATGCACGGTCAAGTGTTTGTAGCCGGGCAAAAAGTTCGCTCAATCTCTCCACCAATAGCAACGCTGCTCTTGGGGATGATCGCTGAGCGAAAAAGCTGAGAGGGACTCAAACGGCTACACGAGAGACGCAAATCGTCAGAGCAGATTTTAAATAGTCCAAAGTTCAGCATATAGAAGGTCCAGCGGGTAACCACCAATAATGAATATTCCTTGGGATCATACCTCAAATGGTGTGAACAGGTCATTGAAACACGATGGTTGAACACAATCCTCACCAAGGAAACCGTAACTACAACGAAAGCCGTGACAATCTACAAGAGACTCAATAACCACAAGAGTTTTCACAGCTCGCTCCTAAGACCATTTTGACCGTCACAGTTAACCGAAGAGGCGAAGTGGCTGTCTTAAAAGGCAATAAAGATCAGCGAATAGATCATTGTAGTTATGAAGTTTATCCAATTTGAACGGCAGTACAGTCGGCTTCGGGCAGCCATAACTTCCGAAGAGAAGCTTATCGGAACTCGTTGATGAAATTAAACCAATCGCTAGCGGAAATCCTTCGTCCCATTCTACCTTGTGTCTCACTGTCGAGCTCTGTCAGCAGACGCACAGTGGCTAGTTTCATAGACAGATGAACAACAAAACCATGGCTCATAGTTAGGACGTTGAACTTCTGATTAAGTGGTTGCTGATTCGAGCCTCGGGAGCGGGGGCACAACGAAGGTTGGGGATTGCTATGTTTTCAACACAGAAGACTGGTTGCAAACAAGACGTGTACTGAGGACGGAAAACAGCATAAGTGAGGAGTCTTAGGGGACACAGCAGGGAATATGGCAAAGCGGGATTGTCATAGGCTGAAGGGTGACCAGTCAGAACAAAGATGGTCTGGCCGTGCGTACATGAACTTAAAAGTTGCCTTGTCGCGCGCGGGGGCGTCATATTCAGACCATGCGGGTCACGTACACTGCATCCCTGCACCCTAAAGTGGACAACATTCGGCAGATGGGAGGGGGAGATACAGAAAAGGGAATGAGCGTTAGTTAATAAACTTTCTAGTAGTTTTCCTCCTTAAAAAGATGGACAGTTTTGTGGATTTGGATCGACCTTCGTAGGGTGTTATTTTCGAGCTCCACACTGGTTTCCAGAGTCACTGGTTCCTCTGCCCCTACGTTACTGCTGTACGGGATAGAAGGATGATGACAAATAGACACCCCAGCTGGCGACGTTGTAGTAAGTGTAGGTCGTAGATATTCAGTCCTCGGGACGCCAGAATCAGCATCAAGGGTTGCGGGCAGTTCGAACTTCCCGAATAATTTACGTTCTATGTACGTTCGGCTGCGGACTTGGTCCAGTCGTCGACGCACAATTCTCTCACCTTCTAACGCCAATTCTACGATATGTCCCTCACTTCTTCAAACTGTCGCTTCGTGCTCCAGTCTCGTGTATGCAATTTCGTTTGGCAAGAAGATTCGAGGTCGCATGTGCGCATCATATCGCGCTTTCATCTTCGTCTGTTGCTCAGTGATTTTATCATGCATCGAAGGATTAAAAAGATTGAGCAGCGTGCACATTTGCCGCTTGAACATCTATTCTGCAGGTGAAGAACCAGTTGAGCCGTTTGGGGTTGTGCGATAGTTGACCAAAAAGCGTGACAGCTTCGTGCGTAAGTCCACTTGCGTCTGTTTGGCTACCGCGTATTTTATCGTCTGAAACTCGCGCTCTGCGAGGACATTTGAAGCCGCGTGATACGGCGCAGTAAGTAAATGCCTAATTCCATTGTTGTCCATAAATTCTGCACTAGTCCAGGCAAGGCCATCGTCTGAAACGACCATTTCAGCTATCATGAAAGTAGAAAAAATGGATCATAGCTTGTTACTTGTGGTAACTGAAGAACAAACGTTTCCGGTCGGAATAGCCTAAATCCATTTAGTGTGGGCGTCAACCACCACTAAGACCATATGGCCTTGAAATGGCCCAAAATAGTCGACGTGATCCCTCTTCCAAGGCAAGTCGAGCCAGGCCCAAGGCTTCAGAGGCACCTTCGGTAAGGTCTTCTGTTTTAGTTGACACAAGTGACACGCTTTTACCCTGTTTTCGATGTCGTCCTTATCAAAAATAGCTACGGGTGAGGGTTTTCATTCTCACCGTACCGGCATGGGTATTATGCAGGTCTGTGAGGATGGCTTGTCGGCCCTGTGGTGGCACCACTACACGACTGCCGAATAGTGCGCATCCGTCTTGTAGACTCAATTCGTTCTGACGGCTATATAATGGCTGAAGTTCAGGGGGGGGGGGGGGGGCAGAAGACGGCTAGACCGATTTCAAGGATCTTTTCACCCAACTTAAAAGATTATCTCTGGATGTTCACTGGGTAATTCGTTGACATGTTACGGGTACGTTAACTAATTTCTGTAAAACATGCACGGTCTGAACAGCAGGTGCTCCGTTAACGCCATCGTCGACAATGGGAAGCCTACTCAAGGCGTCAGCCAATACGTTTGCACTATCCGTAACATATTGCATATGTGTAAGCGGAGAGAGTGAGTGCCCATCGTTGCATTCTCGGCGAGGACATTTGTTGGATCCCTCGTTTTTCACTCAAAAAACCTAAGAGAGGAACGTGTGCATTTCGAAGGGTCGGCCAAAAAGATACAAGTGGAAGCGTTGTAGGCCAAACATGATTGTTAAGGCCTCGTTATCTAGCTGCGAATAGTTGATTTCCACCTGGGACATGGTTCTTGAGGCAAAAATAATCAGTATCTCGGCCCCAGGAGGCATTATGTGCATGAGAACAGAATCCACGCCGTACGGGGATGCATCACATTTGAGTATGATAGGCTTTTTGGGGTCGTAATGAATCAGGAGAGAAGAAGAGATAAGGGAAACCTTTGATCGTTCAAAAGCATTTTTTCGACTTCCGATCAGTTTCAGCAACGATTCTTTTTGAGTAATCGATTAAGGGGCTTCAGAGTTGTAGCCGATTGGATCATAAATCGCCTTAAGTGGGAAACCAAACCAAACGGTGAGCGCATCTGACTACTATTTTTGGGCGAGAAGCCGTCTTTAAGGCTTTGAGCTTATGTTCGAGTGGGTGTAGACCAGTTTTATCTACCTTGAAGCCAAGGTACTCCATAGAGTCCGCAAGGAAAGTGCACTTATCTATCCTGACTTTGAAACCTGCATCTTCTAAACGTGCTAGCACTATGTTTAGGGTCTCTAGGTGACTATGATCAGACGGGCCCGTTACTAATATATCATTAAGATACGCACAGACGGGAGGTATGTCCTTCATGAGGCTATCAAGTAAGCATTGAAATAAACCTGGAGCAGAACTTACTCCAAATAGGAGTCGTTTGTATCTAAATAAACCTCAGTGCGTATTGATGGATGTGGCGTCTCGGGATAAGATATCTAATTGGACTTGCTTCAGGTCCAAAGTTGTGAATTTTTGGCTACCCGAGAGAGATGCGTACAGGTCCTCAATACGTGAGAGAGGATAAGGATATGGTTTAGTTTCTGACTTGATTAGCAGCTTGTAGGAGCCACAGATACGTACGGTACCATCAGATTTAATGCCAAGGACTAATGGGGCCACCCATTTCGAATACTGCACGGGCTCGATTATGTCCGCTTTCTGTAAGCGATCCAATTCCTCCTCAACCTTCGGTACGACAGCATAGGCGACTGACCGAGCAAGTCCCGAATTCTGATTTAAATTGGAATTTCACAGTTGGGCCGTGGTAGTGTGTAGTATAATTATTGGGAAGCAATTTTCTATGATTTATCAACAAGGAATCTAGTGCCGAGTTAACACCAAACCGATGTACATTGGATAACACAGAAGGCACGCATTTTATCCAGTTCCTTCCGAGGAGATTTGGTTGTCGGCTTCCTTTGACAAACAATGATTTTCTCCATCATGCCCAACTTCTGCCGTAAAAACCCCTCGAGCTTCTAAATTTTTTCAGTGTAACTACGGAAAGTAGAACGAGCCGGAAGGAGATGGGGGACTATCGGAAGAGAGGCCACATTGATGAGAGTAAGAGCTGTGCCATTGTCGATTTCAAACTTCACGAGATGACGATCCACTGGGAGTGTACTAGTGTAGGGCGATTGTAGCGACTTGTTCGTTGAAAACATTCGGAGTATCGCCTCGCTGTCCCCAGCTATATTCGGGTAGGTGGCATGTATGATAGTGTTCGTCGGTCTTTTGAAGAATCACATTCGTTCGGTGTGACCGATTTCCTTCCAAATCGGCAAACTGTCTTCTCGTGTCTACAGTCTGACAATTGGACGTGGTGCTGAGCGCAACGGTAGCAGGACAGTAGTTGTATTGAAGGAACAGATGACTGCCATATAGATGAAGTCCGGGCAGTGTTCACCAAAGAGACAGCCAATTCAGGTTCGAAGGATGATATCACCCTAGTGTTTGACTGATTCAGCTGCTGAAGGTTTTGCTATACGTGCCCTTGATGACTGGTGATGGCACAGGCCTACTTCCACGACAAATCTCTCTCCTCTGATAGCAGATATTCCCGCGCTTTTCCATTGCGCAAACCAACGATCAACTGCTGAACGAGCATAACCTGCTCGAATTTGACTGCCTAGATCTCTTCATATCTACAGTCCTGAATGCCAAGTGTCAGATTCGTAATAAAATCACCAATGCATTGAGTGGATTCGTGACGCATCTGACAAAACCGATAGTGGCTCAGAAAGGTGTTGTCTTTTCCGCCCCATACTGCCTCGAGCTTTGTGAATGCTGTTTGCAAATCGGTCAACTCTGGCAACTTAAGGGCGTTTCAGTATCGCTGTGCCAACTCTCCTAGATGGATTAAAAGCAGTTTCACTTTAGAGTTACCGTCTAGTGTACAAGTGGGTGACAACATCGGAATCAGTTCAATATAATCCTCCAATGTCTTTCTCCATTGTGAGCATGAGTCGTTTGAGGGTTTCGGAGCGTTTTTTAGCCAGAAAGGTAACGGTGTAGGCAATAATAAAGCCATGTTCGTTGAGATGCGTCGCCAATCTTATGTATACAACGCAGAAGGCTGGTTTTAAAGAAGAAGTTTACTGAGGACGGGAAACAGCACAAGTGAGGAGTCTTAGGGGAAACAGCAGGGTATATGGCCAAGCGGAATTGTCATAGGCTGAAGGTGACCAGTCAGAAGAAAGATGATCTGGCCGCGCGTACATGAACTTGAAAGTTGCCTTGTCGCGCGCGGGGGCGTCATATCCAGACGATGCGTGTCACGTACACTGCAGCAATGACTGCTTGTTGTTGGCTAATGAGCAAGAAATGGCTTTTGCAGTCTCCCTTGTCTTTTCAGGCAATGTTCATCTGCTTATCAGGACTCTTGGTAGCCTGCCGTACGACGGGTTATCGAAGAAGGGATGGTGACCACCTAGGCTCTCTCACTCTCTCTCCCTCTTCCATACTGTTTTTCATTCAAAATTCGAGCAACCGACTCTTAATCTGTCTTGGTTCTCTGGTATCTTTCTGTCCATATTTGCGAGGTTAAGTAGCCAATATAAGTTTAGGTCTGTTTTATGTTCTTGAGCACTGAATATACTGGAATCCGACGCCTCGAGTCCTGTCGACAGCTAACCTTTGTTTCCCTGAAGTGCGTGTTAATTTTGTCCAAGCTGAAAAACGCAGTTTTTTAATCACAGAGGAATTCCCCTAGAGGTCATTTCTTAATCACAAAAAAACAAAATTGGAATGCAGACTACTAACTGAGGAATTTTATGCAGCTCAAATTCAAAAATCTTTGTGGCAGATTTGTCTAGTTGCTGATAGGGCGGAATGCAAGAGCAAAGAGGTAAAGCGGATCAAATTAGCCTAATTTGCATCGTTTAGCGGATCAGTTGTGAGAGCCACAGTGTAATCTGTAACTTTATAGCACAAGCCCTAAATAATATGCTGCAAAGTACGAAACGTGTGGTAGCGTCCATTCTTTCTTCCATTTTCCTTAGCCCGCAACATGAGCACCTGCTGTCCAGTCGCCTAGGCTTCTACCACAACAATAAATTATTACTCTTATTAAGGAATTTTACCTAGTAAATTCCGATTGTAAAGTGCCATTCTTTCTTTTGCTTCAACTAGGTAGTTAAACAGCCGGGTTGTTTTGTCATTGGTTTTACTCCTACACATAATGGATGCTGAAGAGCATCGAATTCGTCAGGTTACGCTTACTCAATGAGTAAGTCAATTGCCACGTCGTCATGGATACGGTGCTTAATGAAGCTCACTAAGCTAGCATATCTTCTGGCAAGTCGAGGGACAGATGCACTCGACGTTTGGCAAAGCGGATATGCCGATAAATGCATCGCATGTAAGAAAAAAGAATAAGTTGGGAGGTTTTTACATTCCTTCTAATCCTAAACCTATAAATAAATCTGTTTTTGTAACACTCGAGGGCTTACATAGGACGTGGTGCCTTCAGCCGTGTGTTACCGGCTAGGAAATAATGCCTACTTTTAAGAGAAAACTGGTAAGATTTTAAGCAAAAATTGTCTTCCTAAAACTGCGAGTTTTTAAGTAACTGAAAACACTCCTGAAGGCCTAAGCACACCAAAGTCTATCAGAGAGCTGTGAAGGAAATCGTTTCTATGTTGTAGCTGCTACAATCCAGACATTTAACTGCTTTCTTGATACTCTTTTTGATCTCATCGTTTGCCAAACATAATACATTCGCATGTATTTATAGGTAATAAGCTGAAGACCCGAGTCTGTAGAGGTCAAAGCTGTGTTCGTACATCACAATAATCACTCCTGTACTGTACAGAAAGAGAAGGGGGAAAGACAAGTAGGTGTCGTGTATTCTGTACAGAAACTCTGTGGTGGCAAGCTCTGGGCCAGCGCGTGTGATGTGGGCGTACGTGAATAAATGTCATGTGAGAGTTAGCAGGTGTACGCTTGATCAGTAGATGAGGTGACAGCAGTTGGTGAGCGCTTGTGCTTGGCTGCCCTAGAGGCTTTATGCGGTAGCTCGAGGAGTCAACACATGACCTCATACGCGGCATGGGCATCAAAGGTGGAAGGCACTAAAAGTCTACGCAAGGTGATTTAATAATCTCACAAGTGAAACAATGGAGCCGAAGTAGCTGATCATCTATGCTTCTTAGGAAACTTGTAGGCGCTGACTAATCTGAAAGGCTTGAACATGGAATGGCAACGGGCCGACGAGGGAATCAGTCCAATTTGCCTAAATATCTAACCATGAAAGTGCGTCTACCAGATCTGAGGCCTCATGTGCAGCAAAAACACCTTTCGAAGATAGAGTATGATGATGGAACCTGGTGCCTTGACAAAGGAGACAGGATCAGGTTCAACTCTGCACATCATAGTTAGTGTTGGGTCAGATTATTACTATAGGGCTATTATTTTCTATACCATCGATGTATAGAGGACATAGTATTTCAATAGAACCCAAGACGCATCATAACGTCGTTGTTGTAACAAAGTGGCACTGAATCCTTGTATGCGTTGCAAAATATCCGTCTTATTCTTGGTTCGAGAACGCACAGCAGATGTACAATCTTACGCCTTTGTTAACATATTACGTTTAATTCAAATTTTTACTTGAGGATCGACTGGCTTTCAGGTTTAAAAAAAACTTTCTGAATTCCCCAATACGTTTAAACTCGATTTTTCATTGCATTTGCATTCAGAATTTCAAAAAAATAAGCTGTATACTTTCGGTGTAAGGAAAAATATACATTTGTAACATTTGTACATTAATACGACTTCATATAGGAGAAGCTAGTATTTTGCATTAGATATGGATCAGGTTGAATGACTTATAAGCAGCATTAATAAATGGGAAAATGCGATGGGTTACGCTTGAGTATTTCAGAGTTTTCAAAAAGCTCCTAATTAGAAACAAGTTTAATACCAACAGGTACGTATTCTTTAAGTATACCTTTTGAATTAGACGTAATTTACTACCGAATGAGTCCAAGGAGGAATATTTGTGCAAGTTTACTTTAAAATATACGTGAATAATCAAACCATCGAAAATCAATCTTAAAATGCATAATGCTTGGAGAGGCATTCTTACAGCGTAGTTTTTGCGGGCAATCTTGAGAAAGCTCGTTCAAAAGCCAACATGCTGACGTGACTGATTATGTTATCTTTTCTAATCTGAAACAACTTTTTAGAATTTCCAGCGAACGTTTGGGAGGTGCGGTAACGTTTCATTTGTGCAGGAGTTTGTGTCCGTGGGCGCCCTTTTGGATTTTGGCCATAGTTTTAAAGTCAATAGACTGATTGGTCATAAGCTAGTTTGTTTATTGTTCGAAACTGCATCAGAAACCATACATAGACATACATGCGTATTTATGCATCATAGAAATGTTCTAGAATTTCGTCCGAGTAAAAAAGATCCAAGTTTGAATGGCGACCAAAAACCAAATTTTTATGATCAGTCAGAGTGAAATTATCGGCTTCTCATAAACTCTAAAGAAGGCGAAAGTTCAAATAGTGTCTCAACAGTTTTGCCTGGAAAGCTGGAGTGAAACCTTACTGATTTAAATTTTTTTGAGAAAAAAATGCAGGGTTTGAGTAACTCTTGCGTGCCGTTTCTTTTTGGCTCTTCTGATGGCTGCGTTCGAAATACCAGTCATCATTGAATTCTGCTAATTTTAAGGCAGGAGTGGCAAGAGTTTGCGGCTTCCAGGGATGCTTTCGCGTCCCTGAAGGATCTGGGTGTCTCATGTATCACCATAACGTATTTGCTCAACTGATTTGGAAAGTCTTAGGTAGGTGATAAATAAGCTGCTTAAAAAGGATGAAAAGGAGGGGCAGACTTTATACACACAAGAAACGATCTATCAGGTCGGTAGCTAAAAAAGCAGAAAAGTAAAAGTTGACTGAAATGCTCTTCGGATGCGAGTTTTTTGCTATCTGAGACATTTACGTTATAAAAAAAACAAAACCTGGTATTGCTGGCACTTTTGATAAACCCACAGGAGTCAAGATGTTCAACGTATTGCCGAAAATGAAACTCTTACTCCACGTGAAGAGAATTTTATGTCAGCAACTTGTTCGTGTCGGGATAGGCGTAATCAAGGTCTACCGATAAAAGCGAAAATTTGAGTCCCAGGAAGTAATTAAGAAGAAGTGGATGTGATCGCTGGATCAAGAGCTTTATTCGCCTCAAGTTTTGGATTCCAACTCGAACCCATCATCAGAGACAGTATCTAACACTGACACTGCCTCTGGTGATGGGTTCGAGTTGGAATCTGAAACATCAGGGAAATAAAGCTTTTGACCCAGCGATCGCATCTACTTCTTCTCAATTACTTCCTGCGACTCGTATTTTCGATTGTATCGGCATAAGTAGTATTAATAGTATTTTTATTATTAGTAGCAATAGTAGTAGTAGCAGTCTAAATGCACATGAAACATGAAGCAGTGGTTGTTTGGACAGCCGCTCTCTCAAAACTCATGGAACCCAAAAAGGAACAGTGATCATGCGTTCCGATCCGCCTTCGATTATTAGCTTTTAGCAGTGCGATTTTCCAAAACGGTCGTTGTACATGCAAAGTAAACCTGAAGACGTCAACATGTGCGTTACTGGATATGGGATAAGGCGCATAACAGAAATCACTATTCATAAGTTTCTCACGGTCACCAATCGCTAGCTGCCATTATGGAAACATGGCTCAGGTTTGAGGCCTCGTGGTGGTCCGAGAGCATGGCGGTGCCGATTTCATGCTTAAACTTTAACTTCACTTACGTATTAGTTAAACACTGCTCGGCAAATGGATGTACTTAATTTGAATAAGAAGAATCCTGAGTATTGTTCTTTGTAGGATGGAGGGCATATAATCCACATTCTAAAGTAAAAGGTTCTCCGGGTTTAAAAACTATTGGCTGACTCCTGGATGAGGACCATCGTACACGGGTATAACGGTCGGAAGGCTGTGGCATGAAATAAGCGAGCAGGCTAGTGAGAATGACATTAAGTAGTGAGTTTTTAAATTAAACAAGGAGCCCGAAATACGCGATGAAATTGTGTTCTAGTATTACGATAGAAGCGTCAACAGTGACGGAAAGCTCATATGAACCCTTCAGCAAAACTCACACAAAATGTGAAAGAAAGCTGACTAAAAGTGAAAATACTTGTCAGAAAGAGTAGGAAACAGATGATGTAGCATTGAAGATCAACAGTTGTTACGTGAACCCAGTCGGCGCTGGTGCCAGAGTTGATGAAGGACTCAGCATCAGTGATGCAAGATGGACAATAAAGACGGCTAGTCTCTGAAGCTGCATTTCGATCCATCGCTAAGCAGGCCGTGACCGGACTCCTTGGAGGACTCCGAGTAAATGCCTTCGGTTGTGGCATCGACAGCTGGTGCCTGGTGGATCTTGAGGGTGTTGTGACCAAACGATGCGGCATGTTCCTGTTGGATTTTCAATTGATGTTGTCCACTATAGGGAGTTTGAATGATTATAGCGCTAGCAGGCCCCTGTTTCTTCATGCGCCAGTCAAATCCCTGGGGAATTGCACAGACAAAATGATTGACAGAATGAAAGACAATAACTCTTGCTTTCCTAATTTTAGCTGTGCAATCTGCCTGATCCCCCGAGCATTCTCTGTGAAATTCTCAAGACTTTTTGCATTTTTTACGACCATGCATTACCAAAATAAGTTTTTTTATTAGTGTTCTCTGTTCTATGTCGGATATTGTAGGATATTTGTAGTAGGTCTATATGCGAGAGAGAAGAAGTTCATCGCGAACGTAACTAGGCGTGTGTGAGCTTCACAACCTTGGCGCCATAATGAAGTTTAATAGCGTTCCTGACTATCACATTGAGGTCATTTAGCCTTCTACCAAATAATGTCAGTGACCCTAAACTAATTGCGAGACCCGGAAGTTCGCGTCAGGAAATTGCGCGGGCTACGGAAGAAACAATATTCCCACCAACGTTTATTAATGAATAACAGGCTCCAGCATCGCAAAGCCTGCATAGTTGACAAATGTAATCTAAATATTGGTTTCGGTCTTTTGGATATTACCATAGTCCAGAAAATCCTTCGGGCACCCGTTAGGGGTATTTTTGAACATTTGCCCTGCCGGCTTAAGAACTTGAAAATTTTCGTAATGTAATGCGAAAAAGTGAGGAAATCAAGTCCAAGTGGTTTTCCTAGAAAGGTACGCTGGATACTTCTGGTTTATGTGATTATCAATGAACAATGCACTCAAAAGAACAGAAGTTAAACAATATTTATCTAAAAATATCTGGTAATTTTTGTTAAATGACTCCTAACTTTGCTTATTTGTGACCTGCTACTTGTTTTTTTCGCCAGTAACACGGGCTTCTCATTTACTGAGGCTCTAGAATTGAGCAAGGAGCCAAGGAACCCGCAAACATCTCTCGAGGTCTAAAGTGAGCGTCCACAGATGGTTAAGTCAGGATGTAAGAGCTTCATTTTTATAGGTAGAAACAGGCCGTAGTCTCTCATAGTAATGCACAGACAGGATTCAATAAATTGTGGAATCATTTTTTTTATACCAAGCGCACAAAAAAAACAGGTAAGGAAGAGCGACAAGTTAAGGATGATAATTTAGCACAAAATAGGGTTGGGCACGTGCAAAGAACACTGTGCTACAGGAGGCCTAATGCTAGCTTCCAATGCAACCTATTCCCGTGACCCGACTTTAACAGTAACCTCAATCCTAAACTTCCTTACCCTAGTGTCAATCTCCCCTGGGATTTAGCGCAAGTCCGCCTGTAATGCAGGGGACACTTATAACCCCGTCCTACCTAGAAAAGCTTCGCTGACACATTAAACAATTCACTGACATTTAAAACAATTGGGATGGTTATTCGTTGACAGACAGCCTGCAGAATTCGTCGGTCTTTGGCGACTCAATCTTTTTAGGACAGACCTTTTTCGACCAGATTCTGCTGTTACGCCCTAGTGATGTTGTCATAGTCACGTAATAATATTACGATATTGATCAAGGATGGTTCTGTGGCAGGCTGCTGCAGCGATCGTCATCTCATCACTATCAAATGCCGCCTTTCTCTCCGCCTCACTCTCCCTGGCAATTCACCGCTAGTTACGCGCTAGCTTTGACAATAGAGTGGCCAGAGCTCGAGGTCACTTGGCATCGAGTCCTTCGCTGATTGGCTGCCGATGACAAAATAACGCCGGGCCCTACGAATTCAGCGTCTGTCACGGTTAACTGCAACTGGCATTGCTTTGGGCAAGGTTTAAGATGAGGTTGAGGCATTTTATGCCAACAAAAGCCGCTGGAGAAATGCAAAAGACTTCAACTTTAATGGGTGGAGAGCTAACGCACTTGGTTACCGCAATTAACCTAATTAAATTTTTGACTTTGTTCTCTTAGGCTTACTCATCAGAACAGTTTTAAGCGAAGTCCTACAGAGTCGGAAGATTGTCACATTGACCGGCTCGAAAGGTTTAATTTTTTATCGATTTCTTGATCAAATGTCTTTTCCTGCTATTTCTGCCAAAGTAGAAGGATCTGCTAGCTCCTCTGTTTAAAGAAGATCATTGTGCATATGAGTTTTTTTGAAAAAATGTACTATTTGGCAAAGGCTGACGTATTGTCATATATGTCATATTAAGTTGGCGCTCAGTCCGAACAGACAATCCAACAAACAAATGCCCTTTTTACGTTGAGAACAGATTTTTACGATCCGGCATGCCATCCCGCAGGAAAGAAAATGAGAGGACTTCATGAATGGAGCTTCATATCAAGTTGAACTACGTTTGAAAATGTTTCTTTGGTGAAGTTTGAACTTTAATATAGTTCAAGGCTAAGTGTAATATAAAGGATGGTCGGTAGCAAATAGCCTACAGTTTGAGTATAGGTTCAAATGCATTTTCACGAGAAACAACTGTTTTATCTTCCATTTTTATATTGATTGACATGCTTTCAACTAAACAAAAAGGTATTCGTTGTATTTTGCCAGTAGGGACATCATAGGAATAAAGCTTGACGTAATGTCAGAGGATAACGGGCCGGACAGTGATTAAAAAACACTATCTTGTGCATCTTAAGGGAAAACTGCTTCCATAAAATTTCTTGCTAGTAATTTCTGGCGTAAAAATACACTGAGTTTAAGGTGATCCCGGAAATCGTGCTGATTACTTCATGATTTTCTGTGTTTTGAAATTGATTACGCACACATGAGGATTCTGTTCTGGGTTTATTGAAACTTTCAATTTAGAATAATTCTTAAAAGCTTTTATCCAACTATTGAGTTCTCAAACATTTTTCTAATAGTAATGACCGTTTAAATCACATTCGTAGACTCACTCAGATATGAAACCTCATAGCGTAGGAAATGAAATTCCAAACACAAATAAACAATAAATATGCCTCAGCTCAATAAAGGAACTAACTCGAATACGTAACGCCTTTTGAAGCGCTCTAATTAGGTATTTCGCCTACAGCCGTCTACTTAAGCGGCACCTTACGAATGAGTCACTCCCACAACTGCAGACTTGATTGCAAGGTGTGGTAGCCGTTTCTTCCCCGGTGTGTGTGTTATGCATACATCTGGGTAACCGTGCCGGCAAGGAGACACGCGAACGCAAAGTGACGCATGCAACATCAAATTCCCAACGCAGGCATCTCGTCAAAAAATCTCAACTCAAAATAATTGTATCTCTTCGACTGTATTACTCCATTTGTGTCACGTGCAAATCGTATTTTTACTATTGCACCTTACCAAGTTCTGTACTTCAAGTTGCATCACAGGCTGTTTCTGCAAGATATTCAAAGGCAACTAGAAAAGAAAGAACTAATGTGAGTTACCTTAGGTATTGTTTGATCAAAGCACCTCAGAGGGCTAACAGTATGAAACGAAATCTAGGTAATACTGCGCATTTACTGAATGTTCCTCAATACCAAGAATGTTTCATACAATTCCAATACCCAAGGTCAATAATGAGCATCGGATTCAGGATGTGCATACACAATTGTGATATCAGATGATGGACCAACTAATGCAGCCAATGTTCATCGTCAAAGAGGTGGGAGTTTAAAACAGGCTGCGTCAATAGTAGAAGACCCATTGTGCAGACGAATATCATTACTTCACTTTCGTTAAACAGTTCCTCGAGAGAACGGTGGAAATTTTAAAAAAAATCGTTTTAACCTCCTTGAAACAGAGCTTGCAGAGTACCAAACTATCGGTAAAATTTAAAATATTTGTATCAATATAATATTTTCTTATAACTCATGGAGTAAAAGGTTTGTTTTCAGTACGCTATCGTAGTAAGTAATTCACTAAAGTTTTACTATAGACTAAATACTAATTGTTTTTTTTGTATTTCTATAGCCATAGTATAATGGTCATAAAATCAACTCACTTAGAAAATGGCCGTTCCTATTAAATTATTAAAATAAACATTCCGGGATTCGTAGGCAAACTTTTTGGGCGGTAACAGAAAGCAAAGCAATAAATTTGATGAATGTTCTAATACTGTAGGGGCTAGCAGTAAGTCTCAAATCTGTCACTTTAAATTTATAAGATAGCAGGTAAAGAGGACGCGCTTGAATAAGCTCTTAGAAATGAGCTGCCAAATTCGGCACATATTTCGTTAAAAATAAGGAAATAATAACCCGCATGTTATGGCTTTCATAAGCACACTTCATTCAGGTAGACTGCTGGAAAGTAATAAATTTGCGCTAAAACGCTGTAAAAGGATTTGTTAGTCATACACAGGGTGGCGTTATTAATAAACTTTTGCGTTCCTATAATAACATACCCAAAATGCAACCTCATATTGATCACTGTGGGCTCGTGGTTTGCTTGCAAGGGATTTCAAGCCGTTTTTTCCAGATGTCGACTACAATTTAAATCAACAATTTCAAATTCTGGTTTTGAAGGATTTTAGACTCACTTTTGGCCTTAAAGAACTGGCTGTTTATATTGTACATTATATAAATGCTAATAATATATATAGTAATTAAAACTCCCGTGATATGTTGCAATGAATTACCAACAAGATGAAATGGGATACTCAATACCCGACTAGGGAACTTGCTTAGTAATTGTAATTCTCTCAAGCAGAATATTTTCCATGTTAATTTTGTAAAGGATAACAACATTCTGGACGAAAGCGACCTTTTGACGAAAGCGACCTTTGGACGAAAGCGACCTTATATTGATCTCTTGGCAATTTTAATTGCTAATTAATATGCCAGACCAAATCTGCGCATTTGCGTGTGTTCGCATAGTACATGAAGTTATTCTGAATGAGAAAGCTTTACCAAGGCGAACTTCGCCGACTCGGTTTCTGAGTTTTTGATTCTCATAAATCAAGTCAAACAATGTATGCGTGGAAGAGAGCAAATAAACGCTCTTACTTTTCAGAAACCCTGATGTATCTATCTGCGGCGCTTTGCATTCTAATGCTTGGTAATAACATCGAAGAGAACTCTTTGGCTATATATAACGATTCCAAAAGTC
The DNA here is from genome assembly GCA_017591395.1 of Schistocephalus solidus. Classification (NCBI taxonomy): domain Eukaryota; kingdom Metazoa; phylum Platyhelminthes; class Cestoda; order Diphyllobothriidea; family Diphyllobothriidae; genus Schistocephalus; species Schistocephalus solidus. The sequence continues at coordinate 202,225 of WEDG01000802.1, read as the reverse complement.
ACCATGATAAGGGCCACTTTCAAATGAAATGTTAATTCTTTAACATAGAGAAAGATCTATCCTGGAAGGTTTACTTCCTGGTACATTAAATATAGAAGCGGATGGGGTAGTGTGTTAAAATTTCTCTAATAATGCAAAATGCAATGACTAGGAAAAACAGCAGAACTCTGAAGACAGCGTTTCCTTAAATTTTATTAATCAGAATTTTTCTTGGTATATATAACATAACAACGGATCTAGTGACGTGTTCACTTTTCACATAATATAATTAAATATTTAGTTCTTTTAGTACTACGTTTGCATGCATAGAATGTTACGAAAAATAAAGCAAATAGAGAAAAATGTCCCAAAATAAAGAGCAGAAGACACTAGTAATGTGCGCTTTAAAACTTGGCAGCATAAGTTAATAAGTGTTCCGATTTTCCACAACTTCCTTTAGGAAGAAGACGGGGATACGTCACTCATTTACAAAGCGTCCTCATATGACGCATTTTGAAAAAGAATATGTTCTGAGGTTTTTAATGATCTAAACTCATACCTAAGTTTGGGATGCCTTTTTTCAGCGGCATAACTTCACATAAAAGCGGGCCTAAAATAACGGCTCAAATCGTCGCACACTGAAAAAGGAAAGTTCAAGAAGTTGCTAAATGAATAAAAGATTTTGTGTTCTGCTTTAAGTTGAAAGGTTTTATAACAATGCTCTCCAGACCTTAAAAAAAACATCCCAATATTATAGAAGAAAAGGTACACTTGTACGTATAAATTCATATGGCAATGATTGCCTTTGCTGATAGCATTCCCTCTGGCTGGTCACTGGTCAGTCACTCAGCCAATGACCCAACGAAAACGCTTTTCTGAGAAGGTTTTATCCAAAAGCAAACCACATTACTTGAGTCCGCAACTAATGCATCCCACTAAAGCAAAATAGACGTTTCAATTATATTCGTGCAAAAAGTTTGTAAAACTTCCCGAAATAATTGACCAGATTTTTATTGAATGCCTAAGAAATCCTTGGAGTATGTTTTTAAAGTTTGCTTCCCTTTTATTGTTTTACATAATTTAACGTTTTTAAGGATACAGCTTATACAATCTTACATATCAAACTTAAGCTATTTGATAGATTATTTTCACATTGAAAAGTTGTATGCTTTTGAAAATGGTTACTTTTTACCAGCGTAATATTACTAGCAATACTTCCCTATACTTTCCGGCCATAAAACCCCTTCACTTCTAAAAGGGTATTCTGTTCGATGCATGCGGGCCGCGTTTTAGGTTACTAGATGGCTCTCGGGAAATAAGTATTTTGTGAACCGAAACATACCTTGTTGTACTATAACCTTGATATTATACACAATTCCTAAACAATTCGAACCAGATACATTTCAAGCGTTTGAGTCATGGACGACTGGGGATGCTCCTTTTAATAAACTAAGCATGTATACGCACATGGGTTAATAGCATGTAATATGAAATTCTGATTGGCATTGTAGCACCACGAGAGAAGAAATTGCTAGATGCGATCACAGGTATGGACTTCGCCAAATTCTTGACGGGTTTCCGACCATACTGTAGGTTTACCCATTCAAATGAAAAAAGCATAAGCATTTTAGGCCCTGCTAAAAAAGGTAACCAACTATCTGACGGGCACTTAGGAGCAGTCAAACTGGTCCTCATGCGATCGGAGATCTTGAACAGAGGACAACCTACCAGATCGCAAAACGACCAAATCAAAAACGTACGAAGTAGATAAAGCCATCAACCAAATCACCACTACATCGGTCTGACATAATTCATGCAGGAATGCTAAGTGTGTTTAAGTGCATTGTGTGAGTGAAAAAATGCAGGGTGTGTGTTGTTGGCTGAAGGTTGTCCGTTGATATGACTTCCACCTCATGCCAAACATGAAATTGTCCACATTCTAGAGTAGTCATACTTCAGCAGTAAAGTCCTTTTGTTGTTTTCTGCGCTGTACGGCGATGTCAACCAGCTTAAAATTGACTTTCTGAAATGTTAGGAATCTTTTGCGCGCAAGCATCAGGACGTGGTAGGGGGCAATCTACTCGACCAGTATCACCAACGGCTGAGAGACGAATGCACTCCGATAGGAAATACTCAGTTGCATTCGGGGTAACCCTAGGTGGGAGGATTGGAAGACTAGCCATAAAAATTGTGGTAGAGACAATGTCAGGTAGGCAGCCTGAGAGGACAAAAGAGTGGATACCGGAAAAACCCACCAGGCCGTATTTGGAGAACCTACGGTATGTGGAAGAAAGAGGCAGAAAGACCGAGGGGCAGGAAAGTAGCAGCTGGGCAGGAAAAGACAACAAAAAAGCGAATCGATGATAGAAACTGAAGTGTATAAAAATGGAAATTTTGTTTGAAGCGATTCCTGTAGCAGGCTTGGAGACCAGAAGCAACGGGCCTTTACCTCCTACCCTGGGTCTAATACACAGTCTTTTTAAAGTTAATAAGCCATATGCAGTTTAATGATTACAAAGAAGCCAGTACCGGCCATTTCAGTCACCCACGTATTTTTTGGGAATCTTTAATCCATGTGAACTGAGTTGTCCAAAAACTGCATGTGGATTGCCTTATAGGCCATTGCGTTCCTCTAGCCGAGTGCTTTCAAATGTTCAATTTTTAATTTGAACTAATTTCAAAGTAGTTGCATCTCAAATAAAATGGACTGTCAGATCGACAAAAATGAACATTTTGACATTTTCTTTTATTCGAACTAAATAGAGGAGCCAAAACATGGAAGGCCACCAAAATCATCTGTGTTGATAACGGGGAAGAAACAGCTCAGGCATTATGGCACTATGGCCACTCCGCTTTCTGGACGAACTTCAGGCTCCAAGGGGGATCATTTCGGATTCTCCTCGAATCCACTCTCAGAGACAAAGTCAGATAATGCTAGTGGATTGCCCAGGTTTTGCAGTAGTTATAGGACGTAGTGGCTAGGCCACTAAATGCCTGTCACAATTGGAAGTTCCCAAATGCATCACAAGTAAGTTGCTTGTGTTGCGATAATTATCTGATGGGTCAGGTGTTGCAGATTGTAGTTTCCATGTTCTTGCGTGCCTGTCAAAACTAGATGCGCCTCCCCTTACTCATCGCACGTGGTTGCAGGTGGTGCGATGGCTGCCCACCGTCGATTTGCTAACGGCCAATGTTTCATCATCCGTGATGATGGATTCGAATGAGACTCCGAAACGTCAGGCTAATAAAGCTCTTGCTCCAGCGATCAGTATTTATAACTGGAAAGGAACCAGACCATTCCTTCCAAGCTTTACAGTCAAAAGCCTTGCTGACTAGACAGAGCAATTTAATAACATCCGTCAAATCGTCAGATTGATGTCATTCTGCAGCATGACAACGCCAGGTACCCCGTGGCATAATTCACCAAAACTGTCACTGAAAGGCTCGAATGGGAGAGTTTGTGCATGCGCCATCTTTTTCAGACCTTGTATAATGGGATTACCACCACTTTGGTTACCCGAATACAATTTGACTGGAGTATCCTTAAGTACCCACGCGGATCTTCAAAAGCGGATCGATGACTTCTTTGTGTCCAAATCCACGGATTGCTTCAAGCTCGGGATCAAAAGCTGGATAACCCTTGAGAAGAGGTTTCGAACAACGTAGTAGAACACATAATTGATTAATTCTACAATGAATTGGAAATGTCGGTAACTTTTGAAAGAACCCAATACATGCACTTCCACAAAATGATGACATGGAGCTGTGCAGGATCTAAACGGGCTGTGTAGATTCCACGATGAAATGCTAATGACCCGCTTGGTAGACATATTAGGTGAACCACAAATGTCATTTCCATGCGCATGTTTCCGTTTATCATCGCAGTCGGTTGTCAAGGTTATGACGGACATAATAAAGGATGAATATGCCTGATCTATTGTTATTCGCTGATGGCTGCCCTCAGCTATGTGCTTTGGCGAGTGTTGTTTGACAGGCCGGCTACACCTTCTTCTGGAGCAGCCGGCCAAAGGCAGTGCGACGCGACGCTGGTGTTGCCTTTGTCATCCGTAACGACCTCTTGGGACGTCTGCCCTGTCTGGCGCAGGGTATTAATGATCGCCTGATGAGCCTCCGCCTGCCTCTTCGGGGAGACCAGTTCGCCACCATCATCAGTGCCTACGCTCCCTAAATGACGAGTGCTGATGCGGCGAAGGACAATTTCTACGAGGTCCTGCACGCCTTGCTGGCCACTGTGCCGAAAGAGGACAAGTTAATTGTCCTTGGTGACTTCAACGCCCGCGTCGGGACGGACTACGCTGCCTGGTAGAGAGTGCTGGGTCCCCACAGTCTCGGTAGGTGTAATGATAACGGCCTCCTTCTTCTGCGCACGTGTGCGGAACACCATCTCCTGCTGACCAACACCTTCTTTCGCCTTCCGACGCGGGAGAAGGCCATGTGGATGCACCCTCGGTCGCGGCGCTGGCATCTGCTGGACTATGTTCTCGTCGGGAGGCGAGATCGACAGGACGTGCTGGTAACCAAGGCGATCCGCGATGCCGATGGTTGGACAGATCACCGCCTCGTCATCTCCCAGATGAGGCTCCGACTGCAGCCCCGACGAAGGCCCCAAGGTAAGAGGCCACCATGCAAGTTAAATACTCTTTTATTAAATTTGCCTGCTCACTGTTTTGATTTCAGCAACCAAATAACCGAGAAACTGGAGGACCTGCATGCTCCAGATAATGAAGACACCATGGAAACACGATGGTGCCGACTGCAAAATGTCATCCAATCCACCGCCCTCGATGTCCTCGGACGCGTACACCGTCAACACCAGGACTGGTTTGACGACAATGACGCCGACATCAGCAGCTTATTCGCGAAGAAGAATGGACTACACAAAGCCTACATGGACCAAAGCAGCCTTTCAGATGCCTGTGCCTTGTACAACAACGGCTGCGGGAGATGCAGGATGCCTGGATGATGCGAAAGGCTGAGGAAATCCAGGGGTATGCGGACCGCAATGAAATGAAAAACTTTTTCAAAGCCATCAAGGCCATCTACGGCCCGTGTACCAAAGGGACCGCACCGCTGCTCAGCTCTGACGGCACAACACTGCTGACAGAGAAATCGCAAATCCTGGAGCGCTGGGCCGAGCACTTCAGAAGCGTCCTTTATTGCTCATCAGCCATTTTCGATGCTGCCATTGACCAGCTCCCTCAAGTGGACACGAAAAATGACATGGATCTGCCACCTACCCTACCAGAAACCATCCGGGCCGTGCAGCAGATTTCCAGCGGTAAGCACCGGGATCCGACGCAATGCCACCGGAAGTCTACAAGCACGGTGGGCCCCGGCTGATGGCAGAACTCACAACAATCTTCCAAGAGATGTGGTACCAAGGACAAGTTCCTCAGGATTTCAAAGACGCGACCATCGTCCATCTCTACAAACGGAAGGGGAACCGGTAACTCTGTGATAATCACAGAGGCATCTCGTTGCTCAACATCGCGGGGAAGATCTTCGCCCGTATCCTTATAAATCTTCTGAACGGTCACCTAGAGCAGGGCCTACTCCCGGAAAGCCAATGTGGCTTCCGCCGAAACCGCGGAACATCCGATATGATCTTTGCCACTCGCCAGCTACAAGAAAGTGTCAGGAGATGAGAACTTACCTATACACTACCTTCGTGGATCTAACTAAAGCCTTTGACACGGTGAATCATGACGGACTGTGGAAAGTCATGCAGAAATGTGGTTGTCCTGAGTGGTTCACGCACATGGTGCGTCAGCTTCATGACGGGATGACGGCGCGCGTCACTGAAAACGGGACGGTATCCGAAGCATTCGCAGTGACCAACGGAGTGAAGCAGGGCTGCGTACTGGCCCCCACCCTCTTCAGTCTCATGTTCTCGGCTATGCTAATGGACGCCTACCGTGATGAGCAGCCTGGTATCCGCATCGCTTACAGAACTGACGGGCACCTTCTCAACAGTCGGCGTATGCAGGCTCCGACGCGCGTGTCTAAGACTACAGTCCAGGCTCGTCGAAAAATCGAGGTTTACTCGTGGATTTTCAAGCTGGTTACACCAACCCGTCGTCAGACGAAATGAGAAGTAAGAGTTGGGATTGTCACGCTGGAGGGTTTAGGGGCAGAGAGATTACATCGACAGACTGACGCCATGGGGGGTTTGGGGGGCCATGAATCCTGTTACGATAGCTTTTGCATGTAAGGGGAGGGGTGCTAGAGTTATGATAGCAAGTCAAGTGGCGGGTGATGCAGAGCCAGCGAGGTTACACTTGGCTGGGCACAGACAAGCAGATGTTGATTTTAAGGTGGGCGCAAGTCAGTGGACCAGGTAGGCTCATGTCAAGAAATTCGAATTAAAAAGAGGATCCTATAAAATAACAATTTTATGTACCATCACATCATGGGAAATTGAGCACACATGCAATTGATGGGCTATTTACATAAACAGAACACTATATTTTTGGGAAAAAAAATCCAAGTGCCATCCAACAGTATGAAATGCGAACAATTAGGACCATTTTCGATGAACCTTACTTTTATCAGCACGAGCGGAGCAGTGCACGTACGATGATCGGTGACCCATAATAAGGAGGAACGCTGGAAGATTTTGCCCTTCCTACAGTGAAGGAAAGCACCTATGCGCAATGGAAGCAAGATAGAGCAAATGCCCATACAACTTTACCAGCAATGTCTATGGTAGGGTGGTTTCTTCAAGAGCGGAGAATATTGAAAATTCCTTCCCTTATCAGTCACAGTAGATATTGGTCATTTTCGATAGCGAGTTTTCTGGGATAAATTTTGAAGTAGATAAATTGGTTGTACATCCATGTTATTAACCTCAGTATTGCTACTGCTCCATGTAATGGTCACCGTGATTATCTCAAGGCAGGAGTCTGCGATACGAGCCAATAGGAGAACTTGTACTTTAGCCAGGGGTGTTTACGACTTGCTGTTAGTTCAGCCCAGATTATCAGTCAATATAGTTAATGAGTGTTTCCCGGCCTCTCCAGTCGTTCATCCGTGGAATTCGACAGTCATATAGCAGACATAGCGGATGTGCAAGAGTTGAGACCACAAAAGCAGAGGTAAATTGTGCTGCAACAGTATCCTGAAAGAGAGGAGAAAAGCGTAGTTGCAAGGCAGTACATCCTGGGTAGAAAAGACCGGTATCTTATTGACTCTGATATAGCTTTAGTTAAGATTAATAATTTTGTTTTGGTCAAGTCACTCCAGGCGAGGTTCGGTCATTTCAGCCACGGAGAGGTTTATTACTTATTACTAAAACTGATCTACTCAATCGCATAAATAACCAAAAAGCCAGTGACAGAGGAGGTAAACGTGACAAAGTGGATAATTGTATATGGGACACGGGCGTTAGTCAAGTTCAAAGGGAATGGACATTGCTAATTAGACCACAGGTAATATCCTCTCGGTGGAAGCATGAAGGGTAGGACCCAGAAGTTGTAAATGGACGAGAATAGTGTTGTCAACCGATGCTAAAAACAAGTCAGAATATTTAACTAATGGTTATGGGCAAGTAAGCTTTAGTGAAATGTGGGTAGTAGTTTTCATGGAAATCGGTTCCTAATATCCGGTTAAGGTAGTACAAGACCATGGTTAGGTTGCTAATGTTTCCACTGAGGGACCAAATCCAACAAGTCTTCGCGTATTTTGGAACAGATTTGGTGTAAGTGACGTTTATAATTCCAGAGTTTATGGACTGTTTTATCTCACAATATCAGATGGCTTCTCTAGCAAAAACATTAAAAACTGCCGAATTCGATGTGAATTGAATCGCGCAACTATATCGAAATGCAAGAGCATGGATAGAAATTCTGCAAAATATTAGCACGCGTGTTAAGTTTCGAGTATTCAAAAGATTTGACAAATTTTCCGTTCTCTATTATGTTAATAAGAGCTTTTGGGCGTTCTAGGAAGTGACTGGTAAGATGGGACTAACATATACAAAAAAATTCATGTTGGACTCTGTCGCTTCTGGATGATTTGTCCAACATGCTGTTAAATCGTTTAATAACGATTCAATTTAAAGTTAACTCTCCTAATGTAACACCTTCGGTGTAGATGGTTACCATGTGAAACACAAGAACTTCGAAGACAGTGTATCCGGAAAGTTTAGTAGTTGCCTCCTTGAAGCAACTGGAGGGGGCCTTTTTTCTTCATCATCAACAATCGGAGCAGTGAGTGTGCGAGGTTTTATTTTTTAAGCAATACACTTCGTCGCCCATTTGTGGTTAAAAATTGGTATAAAAATGATTCAAGCCTGTTTATGTTGTTATAATTCCAAGACTTTTTGCTTAGCACGCCAGTTAAGTTTGAAAGAGACCAAAGCCCAGTTTGGAAACCTCACGTTCTCTGGAAACCCACAAAGTTTTCCTATGAGGACCGCAGTCTCTCATCTCATGATGAACGGTAGAAATGCAAAAACAGAATCACTAAGTAAAAACTAACACTTTTTCGACAGAAAATAGTAGACCAGAACATGATGATTGATCGGGTGTCTGAAAAAAAGTAATTAACGAAGACTTTAACATGCTTGGGGTTTGTATAAATATTGTTTTAAATGGCAAATCAGTTAACTTTGTCATGTCTGCTAAGAAGATGTATACGCAAACATTAATCGACTACAATCTGTAAATGAAACACTTGCAGTCGCACGCAAAACCTTGAAAATAAGGTTCAATGTATTTTCGGAAAAATTTCACCCACATGCGTCACACCAAGTATGTTTTGTTGCAAATCTTTAGTGATTTTATTTTTAACATAGGTTATTTTTTAATGCTCAATAAGTAAACTTTTTTATTCCTTCTTAGCTGTTGTGTTACCAAATTAACAATGAGGCACACAGCTGAATCAAACTGCTTGACGTTATGTTACCTGATTAACCCGAATAAGCTGAACGCGATAATTAAATTTCATATGTTTATTGCACATTTTATGGAGTAACGATAAAGACAAGGGAGACCAGAATTGCCATTTCTGGATTATTAGCCGTCAGCAGCCGGTCATACCCAATCTAAATGTGGAACAGCTGGGGTTTGAACCCGTTATCTTTGGTAATTGATTCGATTGCTTTTTCCAGGTGGTCACACCTGGGATTGGGTATGACTGACTGATGACGGCTTATAAGCCAGAAATGGCCATTATGGTCTCCCTTGTCTTTGTCGGTGCACAATCATATGTATGCTACTGATCACTATTCGACTGCCAAGGCACAACGGGAAAAGCATGTTCTGTAACATGATCGGTGAGTGCCACTTCATCATATTGCAAAGTTTTCCGTCGCCGAGGCATAATGTACCCTTTTTTATTTCCTAATGAAAGAAATTGTTTAGTTCAAACTGGTGATATTATGGTACTGTCCGCTGAACTTGGCTTTTGTTAATATGCCAATATTTATTCTAATGCTATTTCAACCATTAACAATGCATATTTTCAAATGCTACGTTTGCTTAATAAGCAGCTGAAAAACAAATCCACCTCTTCTGTTATTAAGAATAGCGAATGCCATGTACATGTGAATGCAAGAAAGTCAAAAAACATTTCCTAAATAGGAAAGTTAAATACTTCCTACAAATTTTCTTTATGCACAAAGAAGGATAACATATGTTCACCTTTTTCTATTTAAAGTCATTTTTCTCGGTTTTTCTGATCTACTTCCTTATGAATTTTATAATTAACGTCTTCCAATAATTCGAGGGAAGAATCAGCAATACACTATTTGGCAGCAAATATTGAGTGATTTTGCATAGACTCTAAATGGATGGTTTAAGATTTCGCAGGCCTATTAAGACCTTGTGATCCCTTACATAACATTTTAGCGCAATCAGCGTTAACAGTTGACTGTTTCGTTCCCCAGGAGCCTATTACATAGGTGGGCAATATGTGTGTTTGTATACAGGATAAATACCAACAAAAGGCAAAGATTGGGAAATAATGGTTTCCGGCTTATTAGTTGTGCTAAACCCGCCATATCACAACAAATAGCAACAGAGTCCTAGTTACCACAACCTACATTCAGGCTCTGGCGGGGAACATATTGTTATTTAAATCTGCCCTGTCGTAGTGGGTATTTTTCTTTCTCATCTTTTTTCACTGTGTGACAGCCCAGGGGGAATATAAATAAAGTTTCAATACTAGAACGGTGGGTGAATGCGCTTTGTTAGGCTGCGGTTCGTGATTCACAATTTAAGATCAGATATCAAGTGGTGAAAGTATTTTTCAGTGAAAGCCATGTTGATTTTTAATCGGCCGTCAGCTTATCCAGAAAGTTTAGTGATGAGCCTTTTTTGAAGCAACTAAAGGGAGCCTATTGTCATCATCATCGGCAGGCAGAAAATTAAGCGGACAACGTTTTATTTTTAATGCAATGCACTTTTACCGAGTGGCCGTGAAAATGGGCATTAAGACACCTTCAAACTGGTTTGTCTGTTAAGAATCCACAAAGTTGGTCTTGGAACATTATTTAAGTTTAATAGTGAATAACATATGTTTTAGGAACTGCAAGCCCTCAGAACACTCAAATGATGTTTATGTGATGATTACAGTGTCAAGTATTAGGATGAACGGGCGAACAGCGAAAACATAATCACCAAGGGAAATTTAACAATGTTTCCCCAGAAAACAGTAAATTAGAACGGGATTGGTGGTAGTGCGTCTGAAAAATTAAAAAGACAAACCAAGACGTCGAAATATTCACGATTTATTTGCATGCTGTTCTTTACGACAAATCCTGTAAAGATTTTTATTTCTGTTAATTAGATGTACACACAAACGTTATTCATCCACAATCTATCAATGGAACACGTTCAATTGCCCGCAACAAATTTCGCGATAATATGGCTTAATGTATGCTTGGCAAAGTTTTATAAACAGCTAAGGCATACTGGAAAGTTTTTGACGTCATTTATTGGAGATTGGGATTCTACTATACGCTAGTTTTTTGGTAATCAAATAATAACCGTCTGTTTATCAATTCTCACCTGTTGTATTAACCACATAGCAAGAAAGCACTTAACTCAGTCAAAATTTTCACCATAATGGTCACTGATTGAGCAGGTTGATTTGGAGATTATTATTTAATTTCCTAGGTCTACTGCACTTTTTGTCGCCAAGGCAGAATGTACCGTTACTCTTCTTTGTCCGAATGAATGACATCGTTTAATTTAACCTGGTGATATCATGGTACTGTTCAATAAACTATGCTTTGTAAAATATGCCATTATTTTTTAACTTTTTTTTAGTATTAAAGGGATTGTTTTCAATTGATAAGTTTCATTATTAAGCCGTTGGAAAAAATAAACACATATATTTGTTATTGAAAATAGCGTACAATATGAACCGCGCATGCAAGAGCGTCACATCAATATATCTCATTTTCTCTATGGATATCAATAAAAAGTATTTTTAAAGTTTTTCTGCCTGTTTTACTAGTCCCATTTTATTTTTTAGAGAAGCTCATTTTGTCTGCACTATAACTTACTAGTTTCATAATTGAGGTCTTCCAAATATTCATGTAAAGAATCAATACTACGTCGTTTGGCAGGAAAAATTGAGTGATTTTGCATAGAATCTAAACGGACGGTTTGAGATTTTGCAGGCCTATTAAAGTTTAGTGATCCCCTGCATAAAGTTTGAGCAAAATCAGCGTAAACTTCTAACTGATTTGTTCTCACACAGCCTATTACATAGGTGGGCAATGCGTGTGTTTTGCATGCAGGACAAATACCGGCAAAAAGCAATGATTGGGAAATGACGGTTTCTGTCTGATTAGTTGTGCTAAACTAGCCATATCAAAACAAATAGCAACAGATTCATAGTGACCAAAACCTAAATTCAGGCTCTGGCTTGTTTCTTATTGCAGTTTAAATCTGACTTGTCGTAGTGGACATTTTTCGTTCTCATCATTTTTCACTTTGGGACAGCCCGCGTTGGATATAAATGGAGTTTTAACACCAGAACTGAGGGTGAATTCGCTATGTAAGGCTGCGGCTCGTAATTCACAATTTAAGATCAGATATCAAGCGTTGAATAAATTTGTCAGTGGGGGAGTGTTGATTAATGATTTACGGTCAAATCTGCTGTGGATATCAAAGCTGGAAGTTTAATTAAGTTCCGAGGCTATATAACATGAAATGGCGCACTTTTAGACAACGTTACGCAATTGAGTTTTTATTGGAAGGTGTAGAAGCAAGGCAAGTGGTTTATAAAAATTTGTTTTCACCCGGCTTTCCTCAGAACGAATGGGGAATACTCTTCAAAGTTAATTTGACCTACAGTATTTGCGCTTATTATATAACTTGCGTATATCTGTGAGGAAATTTCGGGTGAATGGCGTACCTGGTAAGGAATTTTTAAGGGACGTTAAGTGAAGATCAGCATTGAAAACAAACATTTTCCGAATCGCCCGACTCTATCGGTACTTTAAGCACTCCTAACGTTCATAGCATGTTTTGAATGACTATAAAATACAAATGGTTCTTTAATTAGAAGCATGCAAGAAGAGTGTTTAATGCGCTTAAGTTAAATTTAATTATTGTTTTCGCTCAAAAATGCAGGAGTGTGAAACCTCATGGTCAGGTTTTAATGCCTGAATATCTAAGCATTTAATTATACTTAAGTATTTTTTTAGTTTTCTGCTCTCAAATTATCATGTGAATTTGCCAATGGAAGCCGACCGGGGAGGCAGTTTTCTAGGACCGAAATTTTATTTCTTTCAAAGCAACAGAAAAGTTGACTGAGTTATAACATGTTCATGTCCGGTTTCAATGGGTAACTGACTGCTTACAACCGATGGGTTAAAAACTGAAACTACGTTGAAATTTTCGAAAAAAGCCTTTAATTGTAAAAAATATTTTCTCTCTTCACTTACAAATATTTAGCAAACCCCTGAATCTTCCCATAAGCGCAGTAAAGTAGTTGAAATGAATTTTACGTAATCTATGCGGAGGCAAAGTGAATGGGTTTATATACCACTGATGGCCCTTGAAAATAACTGATACAAATTTTATTTCATTCAACTGTACAAAACACAAAAGCCTCGGTGTGAGTTAAGCCATTGAAAAGGAAAAAACTTGAGTACAACCAACGCTTTAAGCATCTGAGCAGTGAGACCCCGCTGCTAGGCATGAGTAAAATCACAATTGTGAATTTGCAATGCAGCCGCTTAATTCGGTCTGCATGTTCAAGTTGTATCCCAGCATAAGGCCTTCCTTCGGAATCCAAAACATGTCACGAACTCTATCAGGCAATATCCTCATTTCAGAAGGTGGCGTTAGTAAGAACTGTAAACCTCAGATGTAAACAACTTGATATCTCAATGTTCCGCAGTCAATAGTGCCATAAGCTCCCTCAGACGCATTACAAGTGCCCAACACTGGTAAGCACATTCTTGTTGGTCTATCCAGATAAAGCTGTATACACATATGAAAGTTCAGTGGCGTTTCTTGCTTCCCCTTCTTAACTTGACTTACGTGTGATTATACCTACTGATCCCTTTGGGGCCTCGTAGCTCAGATGGCTGGAGCATTGGCTGTACTAAAGCCATTTTTTCTGGGATGGGTTCGAATCCCACCGATACCGCCAAGGTTTTCACAACCAGGTCAAAGGAACCAGAACCGGAGAGCCTAAGAACATTGCAATCCCCCCAGGAATAGCCCCTATGGTTAGCCTGCGGCTATTATTGTGATTGGCTTACTCTTTTCTGCATGGCAACCCCTGACGTGATTGGCGCCGGCTGTGCCCAGCCAACCCAACAGATCACTAGACGCAAACAAGCTGAAATCCTGAGCTGTGAAGGCATAGTTAGAGAGACGCTTGGACAATGCTATCAGGATACTAGGTCGAAGTATGGATCTGAGAATGAAAAAAATTAAACGCTAAGACGTGTACCTAGTCCATATGGTAATTATTTAATGTCCCTCCCAATATTCCATTCAGTTAGGCTTTTCTCATTTTCTCAGTGTTATAAAACGATTAAGAACGTTTGTCGCTTAGTATAAAAATCACAGCAAAGTTTTTACTTAACAAAATTTTAAAGGATATCAGTTCTTGTGATTTACTCCTAGTTTTATTGCGAATGATTTAAACATCATAAAGAAAACTGACTGAAATTGACTAAATTTGTAATACATGCCCTATATGGTTGGTATAAAAGAAAAGTTCTTGGATAGGTTAAGGCTTATCTTAAGTGTTTTATTCATCAAAATCTATAATGGTGACTAACCAAGGATAAGCTTAATCTAAAGAACATCCGCCCAGATTAAAACTGATTTTTTATAATCAGGCAAATAAGTGTTTCTTCGCTGTGTGTTTGCTGAGCTGGCATGCATGAACTAAGGTTTATCCTAGGGTTTGTATTATGTTTTGAACGATTATCAAATGCACCCGTTTTGTAGTGTGTCCTTCTTTCCGGTGTGACATGACAATAAATATTCACAAGTTCTGACCAATACCGCCATTCCGCTTTCACGTATATCGCTTGAGTTTTCCAAATTCCTCCTCTACAGCCTGCAGCATGATGGAGGGCAAAATATGAAAGTTCCAGGAATCTCGTGATTCAACATCCGTTAACTGAAAAGACTCATTCGATTTTCCTTTTAATTTTTTGATATTCCGTTCCGCGGCTGTTCTTTTTTCCAACGTGGCTTGCAACAAAGCTCACAAATTTGTAATCAAAATTTTTAGCGCAATTTTCAATTTAAATAATTTCTAAAACATAGGTTGCAAGATGCATTAGTAGGATGCGCAGTCCATAGAAAATTCCTAAACGATAAAATACTGTCGCTCAATGGGATTTGATTCAGCTACCAATTTAAAATGTACATAGCATGAACTTCTAACTCACATCTTTGCATTTTTTCACAAGTTCATTGTGTTTCATAGAAAATATGCCAGGATAGTTTTTTTATTCCAGCTGTTGTATTGTAACCCACTTTCTCTTCATTATGTACAAGAAGGCTTTATTTTGGATGTTAAAAAGTCGATTGACGCACTTAAATGTTGGAACACTGTCTTTGTTTTAAATTTTGTTAAGGTTTACGAGCTTCACACTATGTACTTTTACTGTAAAAAATCATCTTAAACGTGGGGTTTTCAATAAACATTCATTGTGATACTCAGATAATTGAATGGTAAATGTAATCACTTTATACACTTCGGTAACCATTAACTTATTTTGCACTATTAGAGAACAACGACAGGCTCATCCTTATAAACCTTGAGTTTGAAGAAGGCGTAACTCCTTAATTGGTGGGTATAACATCCGAATTTAGGTAAATGGTGTCCTTTAAATATAAGTTATATCAAAAGAAAATCGAAAAGAAATTGTTTTTGTGACTGATAAGCTTGCAAGTTGCTTAGGCAGCTGGAGTTAAGTGGGCATACTGCAACGTAGAACTTCACATCGACTGGTCAGTTTTTTAGCCTCTTGATTTCCCTCATGTGAATGCCTAACCAGTCAATATTGTCCCACTTTAGGCGCATATCTTATTTTGACAAGTAAATATAACCTTAATCATATTTTTTCTGTTATAATAGGCAATCCTGTGAGAACCAACAGTAAAATGGCAATAAACTAAAGCGTCTAATACTGCACAGTAGAGTCCTTAGCAAAATTCCAGAGGTAATCCCTATTTAACAACACTGAAACGCAACAAAAAGGTTCTGGCGGAGTTACCTAACTTTAATCTAAAAACGGTTTTCATAGAGTTGCGCACATTCCAATAAAAAGATATTTAAAAGACGATTTGGCGAGCATACGCCTTGCACCAAACTACCCCAAGTTACTGGATCAACGTCTATTAGTAGCAGCAGAAGCAACTGCCATAAGGTTTAAGAAGCCGGTTTTGCGCGCACAAAAGAACCGCATACAAGCTCCGCACTTAGCATGGCTTAACTGCATGCATTCCTCCACACCATCTCTTCCCCCCACCCTTACCCTTGAACGGCTCTACCAAACGCTCACTGCCACCTAACACATTATTTCTTACCATCCTTTCTCTTTGCGCACCTCCTACATAACACAACTACACAAACAGAAAAACACTATCAATTTCATGTTTTAAATTTCTACTACGTGCCAGCGTTCCCTATAACTGTACTGGCCTGAAGAGAGATTTTCATGGAATTAAATATTTACGGGCAGGCGTCAGCTAATAATCCATAAATGGTCATTACAGTCTCCACTGTCTTTGCCAGAAGTTCTTTTAGCGTATAGTTTTGGCCACTGTGCGAATGCCTGCAAAAGCTCTACGTGGATGTCCAAGGCACAACGGTGAGAGTACGTCTCTCCACTCCATCCGTGAATTAACTTTAATATAAATATTTTGCTTTGTTTCTCTTAAAAAATGCACAATTAGCTGATTCTGAAGCGCATTTGCTTGCTGAGGCTGTCACAAACGTCGGTAATCAGTACCCACAGAATAACGTTTTTTACATCTTTTCGTAGGCTATCACTGAAGTGTTTAACTTCAGTCCTGAAGTAACTTTAACTATTTTAATCTTTACAGTCTTTTTAAATTCCCTTGTAA
This sequence comes from Schistocephalus solidus, assembly GCA_017591395.1. Taxonomy (NCBI): domain Eukaryota; kingdom Metazoa; phylum Platyhelminthes; class Cestoda; order Diphyllobothriidea; family Diphyllobothriidae; genus Schistocephalus; species Schistocephalus solidus. Next base: position 185,669 of record WEDG01000802.1, on the reverse strand, counting down.
ATGATTTACTCTCGAAGTTCTATGCAGACGTTATGGACGTTTTATTTAAAGGAAGAATAAACGAGTGCTTAAGCAGTCGATTCATTTTGCTGCACGCATATTCACTGAAAACATTAGATAAATTGTAGGTGGCTGTGGGAATTGATTGTTGTCCAAGTGATGAGGAATAAAGCGGCATCAAATAATGACAAAAGCTAGCTGATATAAAAAATTAACTCAAGGCCCTAATCAAAAGTACTAAAAACACTGCAACCTTGCTCATCAGATCTGGAAATGATTAACTGACTCACATCCAATTTGTGCCAAAACTGATGTACTATTAACTGCTTTCAAGTATCAATGCGAATGTTAGTCAGGTTTTAAGTCGACCTAAACAGAAACACAATTGAGTTACATTAATTCCACGGCAACACGTGGGATTTTGAAGGAGAATGTTTTCGTTAAAATGTAAAAGCAAAACGCGGAACGACCAAAAATTCAGGTGTATTTCCCGGATAAGGTGAAAATACTTCCCACTCTGTACTTTTTACGTTGGATATAACAGCCTTAGTAAATCGGCGTGTTCAAGAAGTCGAGCCTTGTAATCTAAAATGGTTTACTTATTGTTGTAAATATTTCCTCAATGACAACTTTCCCAACGTCGAAGGAACTAGATATTCTAGTATAGCCTTAAGAACAATGCTGCTTTACAACAGACCGTGTCCATTACGACTGCTTAACCCGAAAGTTACAAGATTAGGTTACCCATGCCTATGACAACTTTTGAGACCTTCATGAACCAACCTGGCCTGCTATGAGCAACTTAGAGCTGTGGAAAGCCTTAATGCTCTTAGCATTTTTATATATTTGTGAGAGAAACGTTTACTGGAGGGGATTTCGTGATGAAACTAGGTGACAGGTTACGAGTTGGATGGTGAACTGCCTACATTTTGATCAACCAGATTCTGCAAGTGAAGCTGATGTTTACGTACCTGCTGTTATATCGCTCACTTCATTATCAAAACGAACTCTTGAAAGTTAAACATTAAAAGATGCCATACTTTTCTTTACTTTCACATAAGAGCTTGAGTCTTTGTGAAAGATAGCACGCACAAGTCCCCATTGCTCGTAGGCGGCTGGTGACCTAAAAACGTTTAGTAACTGAGGCAACCGAACGGGTCGGATTCAGAAGCCAAGTTAAGTTATTCTGCGACCGAATCTATTAAACTTACAGCGAAGCTATCATCTAGGCTTCGATATTAGATTGTTGGTATGCATGGACTGCTTGAACCATCCATCTTTGAAATCTGACAAAATTCCGACAATCAGTGTTCACATCAGGATTTCTTTTGTCTCGAGCAAAAAGTCTGACAGCACAGGCAACTGATGTTCAGACGAACCTTCAGACGAGCAGATATGCCATTTTTGCGCTGACTTTCGCTGAAAGGCCGTGTCTCCTACGAAGGATGTGGGAAGGCTACCTGCATATTTATTAAAGGCCGATTAAGGCTAACGTCTCTTCCTCGTCGGCTAGTTTGACGACTGAAGTTTACCCTCTTTAAATTTAAAAGATAAAGTCAACGGGTTAGTCAGGAGCTAAATGAAGTGTTTTTCGAAGATGCATTTTATCAATGTGCTGAAGTGTTTCATGATGGAATTCCTGAAGCCTTAACATGAGTGCTGTGATTGGTGTGCGAAGTATTTCCTAACCAGAAAATTAATTAAATCCTATTGTTTTACACATATTACAATGGGTATAAACAGAGCAAAATGCAAATTGTTAACACGGCTTTTTAATTGATGATCGAATAAAGTGCATTTCTACAGGTTGATCAACATATTTTTGAAACATCTGTACCAAGTTTATTTATCCTTGTCCGTAAAATATAATTTTATTTTTTAGTGGTAAGTTTTAATGGCCCAGCTGCTCTCTGATTACTTGTCTTTTTTACAGCCATTACTTGAAATATCATGGTACTTTTGGTTAGATAAGCATAATTTAATTAGCTGCAGCATGCTAAAGTACCGCTGACCTATCTTTTTAACTAAATAATGAGGACACTTATTTCGATATGACAAACTGAACAAAACAAAAACTTTGGTGGATATTTCCACTCTAAACTGGAAAGACCACCAGCCTGTGGCTCAATGGTTAGCGCATTGAACTTTTACTCAACCAGTCACGAGATAAAGCCTCGCGTTGCGCAAGATATGTGGTTGAGTAGGCCTGCCTGATGGCGGCTAATAATGTAGAAATGGCCGTTCCAGTCTCCTTGATCTTTGGCAGTAATATTTTACAAAAAAACAGTACTCACTGAAACAACAGTTGTCGACTTTGTCGACTAAGTAGACTTTCGCTGCATCTACCGCACTCTCTCCTCCTCCCCCATCTGAGCCTGGTGTCACAACAGAGTCAAGAAGACCGGGGAGGGGAGAGGGCGCAGGTGGCTGGTGCGGCCGTAGCCAGCCCTGGGCGTACCACCACACCTGGCTCGGACCCAACGGAGTGGGAGTACCATAAAGGCCACATTAAGAAAGAGCCATTGCAGCCTGATTCTCAGTCCGCCAGTCAGCCACTCCAAACAAAACACACATTGGGCTGACCACGCGGTCCGAGTTATCCCGTTAGTTGACAACCTTCCAAGTCACGGCTTTTAGCGCACCGTGAGAGTTTCAAGCTCGTCAGATTTGTTATAGTGAGAAAAATGCGCTGACCTGTCGACCTAACTCTCTCCCCAACCCCCACCATCAGACCACTGTCCGAGTCGGTCAGTTGTCTGATACGGAAGTGGGTGCATTGGCTAACGGGTCGGCCTACCCGCCTTCGCGCCCCACAGCACGACCTGGCCCCCATAACGCACACACCAGGATGCACTTAATCAGGGGATATGGAGGCGCCATCGCTGTCTGACTCCCAGTCCACTGGTCAGCCACTCGACACACAGCACATACACTGGGCCGAGGCGTGGTCTGGTGGAAGCGTCAGATTGGCAGACTTCCCAGCCACGGTTTCTAGAAAACCGTGATATACTCTGGTAAATGGTGATTGTGAGGGTGTTGTCGATGGATTGGTGTAGGTAGTGTGCACTGATGTGGCTTAGTCTCCGGTGGTTTACCGCAGGTTGTCATGGATTAGCATGTGAGCGAATAGGACCATATGATGAGTGAATGTGCGAGGACAGTGAGGGCAGTGGAGACGGCGATCTCTGCCGTGTGTTGGTGCTCCAGGCACTGATTAACCAGCCTCCGAGCGATGTATTCGCAGGTGACCGACCAGGCCGATGCATGAGGTGAATGTGCGGTCGCAATGAAAACAGTTTAGGAGAGAGTCCCAATCGCTGATTGTGGTGGTGGTGACGGTGGCGGTGGTGGTGGAGGTTACAGGTGATGAGTATTGGGATGTGGTCTCTATGATGGCGGGAGTATTGGAACTGATGTTAGGGGTGAGGGACGGGGTGAGGGACGGGGATTTCGAATGAGGGACGGTAGAATTTGACGTATAAGTTGGAATTGTTGGAATGTTGGTGCATTGCGTCCGAAGATGTTCGACCAAGCCGATTCACGTACGGAAGGTGCGTTGACAGGGCAGGCATGTTGGAAGGGCCTGTGCACTGGTGGTGTTGGTCCGGGGCGCTGGTGGCGTTCGTGCCGCTCTTTTGGTCTTGGCGGTGGTGATCCTGTTGGCTTCGTAGATTGCTGCCCTGTATTAACTGTCGTTCTCCAAGCAGGTCGGTTCCGGATGAGGTCCTCCCAGGTTGCTGGGTTGATCTGCAGTTGCTTCAGAGAAGTCTTCAGAGTGTCCTGATAGCGTCGTACTTGACCTCCTCGTCGACGAGAACCCATGGCGACATCTCCGTATAAGAGTCGTTTGGGTAATCGTTCACCGTCCATCCTCACAAGGTGGCCGCTCCATCGCAGTTGCAGTTGTTTCAGCTGAGCATAAATGCTGAGAAGACCTGTTTGTTCCACCATTTCCGTGTCAGGTATCCTGTCTTGCCATGTCAGATTTAGTATTCTGTGAAGGCAGTTGAGGTGGAAGTGGTTGAGCTTCCTTGCCTGTTTGGTAGATCGTCCACGTCTCCGCTCCATACATCAGCGTCGGCAGTATGACAGCTTTGTACATCTTGAGTTTGGTGCTGATGTGGAGACCGTGTCGATTCCAGACCACGTTCTGCGTGCGCTCAAAGGCTTGGCTGGCTTTGGCGATTCGATGGGTGATCTCATCGTAAACGTTGGTGCGACGGGAGAGATTGCTGTCCAGGTACTTGAAGGTATCCACAGATTTCAGTTTGGTGCCATTGACATTGATGTGAACTGCGGAGTAGGTGGTATTGGGCAGCGGCTTATACATCACAACCATTTTCTCAGTGTTGATGCAAAGTCCGAAGTTGTCCCTGGTGGCAGCGAAGAGGTAGATGCGCCTTTGTATTTCCTCTTCTGTCGTTGCATTGAGTGCGCAGTCATCAGCGAAGAGAAGTTCGTGGATGGTGGCTGTGGAGACACTTGAGCGGAAGTGCATCCGTCATTGGTTGATGAGTCGGCCATCCATCCGTTAGACAATGCGGATCCCGGGGCGTTCTTCATGGTAGGCGTCCATTAGAATGGCAGAGAACATGAGACTGAAGAGGGTAGGTGCAAGGACGCAGCCCTGCTTCACTCCGTTGGTCACTGCGTATGCTTCGGATACCGTCCCGTTGTCAGTGACGCGCGCCATCATCCCATCATGAAGCTGACGTACCATAGGCGTGAAACGGTCAGGACAGCCGAATTTCTGCATGATTTTCCACGGCTCGTTGCGATTCACCGTGTCAAAGGCTTTCTACAGATCCACGAAGATAGTGTTGAGGTGAGTCCGCATCTCTTGGCACTTCTCTTGCAGCTGTCGAGTCGTGAAGATCATGTCGATTGTTCCTCGGGGTCGTCGGAAGCTACATTGGCTTTCCGGGAACAGTCCTTGCTCCAGGTGAGTGTGCAGGCAATTGAGAAGAATGCGGGCGAAGATCTTTCCGGCGATGTTCATCAGCGAGATTCCTCGGTGGTTGTCTCAGAGTTGGCAGTTCCCTTTCTTCTTGTAGAGGTGGACAATGGTTGCGTCTTTGAAATCCTGATGGACTTGCTCTTGGTGCCACATCTCCTGGGAGAGCACTGTGAGTTGGTTCATCATTTGGGGTCCGCCATGCTTGTAAATCTCAGCAGGGATCGCGTTCGAGCCAGGTGCTTTCCCGCTGGAGAGTTGCTGCACGGCTCTGATGGTTTCTTGGAGAGAGGCGGGAGATCAAGGTCGGCGTTGATTTCCACTTCAGGCAGGCGATCGATGGCGGCGTCGGAGATGGTGGAGGGCTGATTGAGAACGCTTTGGAAATGTTCTGCCCATCGCTTCAGGATTTGCGTCTTCTCAGTGAGTAGCGTCCTGCCATCGGCACTGAGAAGAGGGGCAGCGCCTTTGACGGGAGGTCCGTAGACAGCCTTGGTGGCGGCGAAGAAGTTCTTCCATTCGTTTCGATCCGCGAACCCTTGGATTTCCTCGGCTTTGCGCGTCATCCAGGCATCCTGCATCTCCCGCAGCCGTTGCTGTACAAGGGTGACTTCGGTAGAAGGCTGTCTTGTTTGCAGCTGTAGGGCGATCGACGTAGGCTTTGTGCAACTGGTTCTTCTCGACGAGCAGATCGTTGATAGCTGCGTCGTTGTTATCGAACCAGTCTTGGTGCTGACGACGTGCGCGGTTGTGGACATCCAGGGCACTGGATTGTATGGTGTCCCTCAGCTGACACCAGTGGTTCTCCACGGAGTTGTCCGCGTCGGCGACTGGAAGGTTGGCTAGTCGGTTGGCCAGCTCGTTGCTAAAATGGAGATGGTGAGCATTAACATTCAACAATACAGTTTTCAACTTAACTTGTGGTCGGTTACCTTGGGGTCCTCTGCGTGGTTGCAGACGAAGCCTCATCTTGGAGATGAGGAGGCGGTGATCCGTCCATCCCTCGGCACCGGGGATCGCCTTTGTCACCAGCACGTCCTGTTGATCTCGCCTCCGGACGAGAACATCGTCCAAGAGGACGACCGGGGGTGTACCCAGTTCGCCTTTTGCCGCATCGGAAGGCGGAAGAAGGTGTTGGTCATAAGGAGACGGTGTTCCGCACACGTTCGCAGAAGAAGGAGGTCGTTATCTTTACGGCTACCGAGACCATTTGGGCCCACCACTCCCATCCACGAGGCACGGTCTGCCCCGACACGGGCGTTTAAGTCACCAAGGACAATTAACTTATCCGCCTTTGGCACAGTCGCTAGCAGGGCGTGCAGGTCCTCGTAGAATTTTTCCTTCGCCGCATCAGAACTCGTCAGTGGGAAGCGTAGGCGCTGATTATGGTGGTGAACTGGTCTCCCCGAAGATGCAGACGGAGGCTCATCAGGCGATCATTGATACCCTGCAGCAAACAAGGCAGACGTCCCATGATGTCGTTCCGGATGGCAAAAGTGACACTAGCATCGCATCGCTCTGCCTTTGGTCGGCCGCTACAGAAGAAGGTGTAGCCGGCACCAACCTCCTCCAGCTGACCCTATTCAGAGAATCGGGTTTTGCTGAGAGTTGCAATGTCCACCTTTTAGCGCGCCAATTCCCGAGCGACTAGCGCTGTCCTCCGTTCCGGCCGGTTGCTCCTAGGATTGTCTAAAAGGGATCGAACATTCCAGGCTGCTACAGTGAGCAAGCTCACTCGAGCTGTCTGGTAGGTACCCCGGAGGGTACGGTGGGGGGATTGGGAGAGGAGTTGTTGCTGATATTTTTTAGATTTTTTTGACCGCATGTAATTGCAGTCTGATAGCCACGATTTGCTGCAGCTGTCGTGAGACCCCGCATTTGTTAAGGGCACCTTTTCTAGCCCCCTTCGCCGAGAGGGGTTAGCAGTGCTGTCCCTAATAGGGGCTGCTTAGTCATCCCAGGTGGCTACTGAACTCCACTATGGGTCCCGATTTGGGTTAGTGAGAGAACGACCGATTCGCCTGGGCCACCTACGTGATTGCATGTCGCCCTCGCCGTAGGACTTTTTCGACCGTGGGGGAGGAGGGAAGGGTGAGGAGCGAGGGAGAAGGGAAGAAGTAAGAGTAAAGGCGAGGAGGAGATCGAGAGAGGATGAAAGAAGGGCGAGAGGAGGGGGAAGAGTAGAAGTAGGAGAGGAGAGGGGGGACAGGAAGTACGGGAGAGGGGAAGAGCAGGGGGAAGGAAGCATACATTTCGGGTGTGAAGACACACACAACACCGGAGACCCTCACCTGGTTTAGCCCGCCGGTCGTGGCGGTTGCCCGGGTTGTGGCCGCTGGGAAGAACCAGCTTCGAGGAGACACAGGTGAGAGTTGGGTACTAACTAGAGGCGGCCATAGGAGCATTCATCACCTATACCAGATACATGGATCGACCAAATACTACCTGTGTGATGCTACCCATAACTAGTACCCCATACACCCCTGTTATTCTATAAATACATATATGAATTACATTCATCTTATTGGGAGACATGATCATTATAAGAACAAAAAAACTTTATATAGGTGACATTGTTTCAGAATAAGGTAATGTCCATCGGTAAAAAAACTAAGTATTAAACATTTTACACTTCTTACTCATTGGAAAAGTCTTGAGCATAACAAGCGTACCTTGGTATTAGTCCTATTACTTAATCTTGTTTATAATGAGTAACATTAAAACATACCTATTTCCTTATCTCAAATTCAATGTTTTACTTAAAAATTCCATTGGCATTGGAAATGGAGTAAACCAATGCTGTTTTCACTTACGCAGATTCTAAACTAATATTATATAGAACAGGCAAAACTGCAAATAAATCACGTTGTATATTAGGCTACGCGCATATCTAGTCAGAAGAATTTTCATTGGAGAGTGCTCTACGTTGGGTGGATAAAACCATCCTACGGAGAGCGCAGTCAAAAGAAATTTTTTAAGACGTTTTTTGTGACCACAGAGCTGAATTACTGAAAACTACAGGCAAAGATTTGGGCTAGACAGACTGCATAGCAGGATTCTGCCAAATGCAGACATGGGTGCAACCGCATGATTATGCTTAGAAAAGTGACATATCCTAATAAATTATATGTTCTCTGCAAATTAACGCGACTGTACAAAAAATAGGTTTATTCTAACATCCTCTTTTGAAACTAAACCATTGTAAATTTATTGGACCTGTTTTTATTCGAAAGTTGAAAGTGAACGCTTTTTAGCCAATTTATAGCTTACATGTGGGGGGATTCCAAAAATTAATTTCCTTTCACGTGGCATGTCTATGCGATAAATGTGAATTCGCTGGGTAACGCGGATAGGGCTTACAGTTACTAGTTCCAGAAAATTTTTGATCAAAGGATAGCTCAAGCACACATATGTAGCATTGAAAGATAGTTATGACTGTTAAGGTTAATTCGGCGGCAAATTCTGTTAGGCGCTCATAGTTATATCTGAAGATTTATAAATAAATTGATAATACTAGGAGTGATTTAAGCAAAAGTGTTTACAAAATAAAAAGTTTGGGATCCAGGTTGCCCATCGATGTAACTACAGCAACAGAGTAGCCTAGAGGATTTAGTAAGTGTGGATGCACCAATTTGTGTGACAGTTCGACTGTCGATTTCGACGAGGTCCACCGTATGCTTCACACCAGATGGTGCAGGGACGGTGACTTGCGCGTGAAGTAGTTTTAAGTGATAGTAGCCATGCGCTGCAGCTACCGCAATCTCTCCTCCTCCCCCACCTGAGCCGATGTCAAGACAGAGTCAAGAAGACTGGAGATGGGAGAGTTCACAGGTGGCTGGCGCGGCCGGAGCCGCCCATGGGTGTACCACCACATCTGGCTCGGATCCCACAGAGTGGGAGTGCCATAAAGGCCACATTAAGAAGGAGCCATTGTAGCCTGACTATCAGTCCGCCAGTCACCCACTCCACACAAAACACACATTTGGCTGATTACGCGGTCCGAGTTATCCCGTCAGTTGGCAAAATTCCAAGCCACGGCTTTAAGCGCACCGTGATAGGTTCAAGCGCGTCAGATTGTTTATAGTGAGTAAAATACGCTGAGCTGTTAACCTCACTCTCTCCCCCACCCCCACCATCAGACCACCGTCAAAGCCAGTCAGTTGCCTGATGTGGGAGTTGGCGCATTGCCTCTCAATTTGGCGTACCCGTCTTCGCACGCCACAGCACGACCTGGCCCCCATAACGCACACACCAGGATTCACTTACTCAGGGGATATGGAGGAGCCATCGCCGTTTGATTCCCAGTCCACTGGTCAGCCACTTGACGCACACAGCTCATACACTGGGCCAACGGCGTGGTCTGTTGTTAGCGTCAGATTGGCAGCCTTTCAAGCCAGGGTGTCTAGGAAACCGTGGTTTTATTAGGTACATTATGGAGATTGTGAGGGTGTTGTCTATGTATTTATGTAGATGGTGTGCGCTGATGTGGCTTTGCCTCCGGTGGTTTACCGCAGGTTGTCGTGGAGGCGCATGTGTCCTAATAGGCCCATGCGGTGTGTAAATGTGCGGGAGTAGTGAGGGCAGTTGAGGCTGGCGCGGTGACTGTATGTCGGAGCCCCCAGGCGTTGGTTCACCAGCCTCCGTGCGATGGATTCGCAGGTGACCGACCAGGCCGATGCGTGAGTTGAAGTTTCGTGCGCAGTGTGGACAGAAGGAATCGGTTGAGGCTGGTGGGATGTCATTTAGGGTAGTGGGGGTGGCAGTGGGCGTAAGAGTGGCAGGAGTGGAGGGTGTGCATGGTGTACCGATGATGTCGGCATTGCGGTGAATTCCGCTGTCATGGATGCGAATGTGACCGAATAGACCCATGCGATGAGTGAATGCGCGAAGACAGTGAGGGCAGTGGAGGCGGCGATTTCTGCTGTGTTTTGGTGCTCCAGGCTCTGGTTCACCAGTATCTGTACGATGGATTCGCAAGTGACCGACCAGGCCGATGCGTGAGGTGAATGTGCGGTGTCATTAAATACAGTTTAGGAGAGAGTCCCAATCGCTGATGCTGGTGGTGGTAGTGAAGGCGAAGGCGGTGGTGGTTGCAGTGGTGTGGGTAACAGGCGATGAGTATTGGGATGTGGTCTCTATGATGGTGGGAGTAATGGAATTGATGCCAGGAGTGAGGGTGAGGGAGTCTGAAGGAGGGTTGGCAGAATTTGACGTAGAAGTTGGAATTGTCAGATTGTTGGTGCATTGCGTCCGAAGATGTCCAACCAGGCTGATTCGCGCGCGGAGAATGCGTTGACAGCGCGGGCATGTTGGCAGGGCCTGGGCATTGACGATGTTGGTCCGGGGCTCTGGTGACTTTCGGGCCTATCTTTTAGCCTTGGCGGTGGCGATCCGGTTGGCCTCATAGATTGCTTAACCAGTCTTCACGGATCTTCTCCATGTTGGTCTATTCTGGGCGAGGTCCTCCCTGGACGCCGGGTTGATTTGCAGTTGCTTCAGCGATTTCTTCAAAGTGTCCATGAAGCGTCGTTTTTGACCTCCCTGTCGGCAAGCCCCCGTTGTGACATCTCCGTAGGAAAGTCGTTTGGGTAGTCGCTCGTCGTCCATTCATACCAGGTGGCTACTCTGACGCAGTTGCACTTGCCTCAGCATGGCGAGGATGCTGATGATTCCGGTCCAAGGATTCTGGTCCGATGCTGAGGATTCCGGTCCGCTCCAGGTCTTCCGTGTCCGATATCCTGTCTTGCCATATCAGCTTCAGTATTTTGCGGAGGCAGCTGGGGTGGAAGTGATTCAGCTTCCTGGCTTGGTTCGAGTAGACGGTCCAGGTTTCTGATCCGTAAAGAAGCGTCGTCAAGACGACGGCCTTGTACATATTCAGTTTGGTGTTCAGGTGAATACCGTGGCGATTCCACACGGAGGCCTGCAGCCGGCCGAAGACTTAACTAGCTTTGGAGATTCGATGGGCAATCTCATAATCGATTCTCATGTTGCGTGTCAGCGTGCTTCCTAGAAAAGCGAAGGTTTCCACATTTTTGAGGTGAGCACCGTTGACATTGATTCGGGGAGCATTGTATTCCGCGCTGGGTGGTGGCTGGGGCATGACAACCGATTTGGCTGTACTGATTGTTAATCCAAAATCGGCGCAGCCTGCGGCGAAGAAGACCATACTCCTTTGCATGTCCTCCTCCGTCACGGTGTTAAGGGCGCAGTCGTCCGCGAAGAGCAAGTGACGGACTGTAGCCGTAGACACGCGCGTTGAAGCCTGCATACACCGACTGTTGAGAAGGTGCCTGTAAGTTCTATAGGCGATGCGGATGCAAGGCTGCTCATCACGGTATGCGTCCATCAGCATAGTAGAGAACATGAGAATTAACAGTGTGGGAGCCAATACGCATCACTGCTTCACTCCGTTGGTCACTGCGAATGCTGCGGATACCATCCTGTTGTCAGTGACGCGCGCCGTCATCCCGTCATGAAGCTGACGCACCATGTGCGTGAACCACTCAGGACAACCAAATTTCTGCATGATATCCACAGGCCATCGCAATTCACCGTGTCAAAGGCTTTCGTCAGATCCACGAATGTAGTGTATAGGTGAGTTCGCATCTCCTGTCACTTCTCTTGTAGCTGGCGGGCGTCAAAGATCATATCAGTTGTCCCGCAGTGTCGGTGGAAGCCACATTGGCTTTCCGGGAGCAGGCCCTGCTCTAGGTGACCGTTCAGACGATTGATAAGGATACGGGCGAAGATCTTCCCGGCAATGTTGAGCAACTAGATGCCTCTGTGATTATCACAAAGTTGCCGGTTCCCCTCCCGTTTGTAGAGATGGACGATGATTGCGTCTTTGAAATCCTGAGGAACTTGTCTATGGCACCACATATCCTGGAAGAGTGTTGTGAGTTCTGTCATCAGCCGGGGCCCATCGTGCTTGTAGACTTCCGGTGGGATTGCATCAGATCCCGGTGCTTTACCGCTAGAAATCTGCTGCACGGCCCGGATAGTTTCTGCTAGGGAAGGCGGCAGATCCATGTCCTTGTTCGTGTCTACTTGAGGGAGCCGGTCAATGGCAGCATCGGAAATGGCTGATGAGCAATAATGAACGCTTCTGAAGTGCTCGGCCCAGCGCTCCAGGATTTGCGATTTCTCTGTCAGCAGTGTTGTGCCGTCAGAGCTGAGCAGCAGTGCGGTCCCTTTGGTACACGGGCCGTAGATGGCCTTGATGGCTTTGAAAAAGTTTTTCATTTCATTGCGGTCCGCATACCCCTGGATTTCCTCAGCCTTTCGGATCATTCAGGCATCCTGCATCTCCAGCAGCTGTTGCTGTACAAGGCGCCGGCATTTGCAGAAGGCTACTTTGGTGGCGTCAGTCCGAAGGTCCATGTAGGCTTTGTGTAGTCCATTCTTCTCCGCGAGTAAGTTGCTGATGTCGGCGTCATTGTCATCAAACCAGTCCTGGTGTTGACGGTGTACGCGTCCGAGGACTTCGAGGGTGGTGGACTGGATGACATTTCGCAGTCGGCACCATCGTGTTTCCATGGTGTCTTCATTATCTGGAGCATGCAGGTCCTCCAGTTTCTCGGTTATTTGGTTGTTGAAATCAAAACAGTGAGCAGGCAAATTTAATAAAAGAGTATTTAACTTACCTGGCAGTCGCTTACCTTGGGGCCTTCGTCGGGGTTGCAGTTGGAGCCTCATTTGGGAGATGACGAGGCGGCGATCTGTCCAACCATCGGCATCGCGGATCGCCTTGGTTACCAGCACGTCCTGTCGATCTCGCCTACGGACGAGAACATAGTCCAGCAGATGCCAGCGCCGCGACCGAGGGTGCATCCACGTGGCCTTCTCCCGCGTCGGAAGGCGAAAGAAGGTGTTGGTCAGCAGGAGATGGTGTTCCGCACACGTTTGCAGAAGAAGGAGGCCGTTATCGTTACACCTACCGAAACCGTGGGGACCCAGCACTCCCTGCCAGGCAGCGTGGTCCGTCCGGACGCGGGCGTTGAAGTCACCAAGGACAATTAACTTGTCCTCTTTCGGCAAAGTCGCCAGCAGGGCGTGCAGGTCCTCGTAGAATTTGTCCTTCGTCGCATCAGAGCTCGTCATTGGGGGAGCGTAGGCACTGATGATGGTGGCAAACTGGTCTTCCCTAAGAGGCAGGCGGAGGCTCATCAGGCGATCATTGATACCCTGCGGCAGACAGGGCAGACGTCCCACGATGTCGTTACGGGTGGCAAAGGCGACACCAGCGTTGTGTCGCTCTGCCTTGGCCGGCCGCTCCAGAAGAAGGTGTAGCTGGCACCCACCTCCTCCAGCTGACCCTGCTCAGAGAATCGGGTTTCGCTGAGAGCAGTAATGTCCACCTTGTAGCGCGCTAGTTCCCGAGAGACTAGCGCCGTCCTCCGTTCTGGCCGGTTGCTCCTAGGATTGTCTAAAAGGGAACGAACATTCCAGGCTGCTAGTGTGACTGGACTCACCTGAGCAGCCTGGAGGGTATGGCGAGGGGGATGGGGACGGGCGGTATTGTTGTTTGTTTGAGTTTTACGACCGCGTATTTTGCGATCTGCGAGCCGCGGCCGGCTGCAGATGACGTGATAACCAGCATTTGTTTCGGGCACCTTTTCTAGCCCCTTCCTCCGCGAGGAGGCAAGCAGTGCTGTCCCTAATTAGGGCTGCTCGGACATCCCAGACGGCTACCAAACTCCACTTTGGGTCACTGTTTTGTTTTAGTGGGAGAACGACCCGAGTTAGCCTGGGCCGCCAAAGGGGTTGCTGTCGCCGCCAACGTAGGAATTTTTGAGAGGGGGTGGGACGTTCGGGAGGCACACACAACATCGGAGACTCTCACCTGGTTTAGCCCGCCGGTCGTGACGGTTGCCTGGGGTGTGGCCGCTGGGAAGAACCCAACTTCGAGGAGCCACAGGTGAGAGTTGGGTACCAGTTAGAGGCGGCCACAGGAGCATTCACCACCTGTACGAGACAAATTGAGCGACCAAATGCTATCTGTCTGTTGCAAACCCTAACTAGTACCCCTACACCCCCACTGGTCAGATATAAACAGCATATATACACACACACTCCCCCTTTGTACCCACTTAAAACCCATTTCTCAGAGCGAATAGCTGCATGCCGCGTGAGTGATGACAGAGAGCCCGCTACGTTTATCGTGCGCCACATCCAAAAAGAGGGATTAGAGACAGCCGTGAATGTGACTTCTGTTTAGTATCGGCGAGTCCGCTTGCGCGGCAAACCTGTGCTTTTGGGTGCACGACGCTGAGAGGGGGGGTGAGGGCGACGAAAGGAGCAAGGTGACATGATCGAGAGAGAGAGAGAGAGAGAGAGGATAGGGGTCTGCAGGGATCGAAAGGATACAGTACCCACTATCATCCCTCTTCCTCTGTCTCCAATAGGGAGCGAGGACGATAAACACAGGCGGCACAGCGACCAGCCAAAGGCGACCACCGGGGTGCTCGCAACTGATTCGACCGCTTTATGTAGTCTGCTGAATTAACACGCGGTTCAACTGGTGGGGGAAGGGACGGCATTGGTTGGTACAAGAGCGTGGGTCTGGGGGTAGTGCGAACATGCGCGAGCGACGCTCAGCAATAGCAACGTAAGGGGGCAATCATGAGGAGGGTAAAGAGCGTGAGGTCGAGGTTACCTGGCGAGGGCATGCCGGGGGAGCAGCGAGAGAGGAGGAAGAAGAAGAAGACGGCGACGACGACGATGAAATCGATCAATGAGATAGCGCGAGGGGAGGTTCAACCGCACCTAGCAGGCTCCATGCCACAAGCGCGAGTGCACACACGCGTGAGCGCACACACGCATGAGCGCACACACGCGTGAGCGCACACACGCGTGAGTGCACACACGCGCGACCCATTTGTGTAAACATAAACAAATGACAGCACTGAAGCGAGCACATCGTGATATGTCAAATATGCCAACTAAATTATTTTGACTAGTAAAAATTTCCCTTCGAGGTCCTAAACTTGGTTAAATGAGAAAATCCTGAAACATGCCGAGGAAAAAAGGGTTAATTTAATTTTTTTAAAAGGGCTTGTATGCATTTTTAGGGAAAGTCTCAGATCATATATAGCTTAAATTGTTCGAAGTATAGATTTGAGTTCCCTTCCTTTGCTCTAAATTATCGGAATATTTTATTTAAAGCTAAATTAATCATCTTCCTGATAACAATATTCCGGTATCTAATTATTCATCTTTGGTTTTCGTTGATTAGTACACATTTTCATTAATTATTTTCGTCGCAGTTAGGGAAAACAAGCAAGAGATACCCAAAAGGAAGTAAATACATGAGAGAAAGCATCCACTTATGATCTGCTCTATAGGAGTATTTTCAGTATTGTTGCCGATCCGTTATTTTTTATGTGCGATGATATCTACTTATCACAGAATTTTCGGAACACGGCGAGGCAGATGACATACATGCTGTAATAAAAGGGTTTACTTGATCAATGCAACTCACAGCAGGCAGGATTTCTAACGCTTGCATCTTACAATGCGGCAGCATAGGTAAACACAAAGGAGATTTGGTGGGTGAGCTGAACTCGCCAGAACCAGCAGAAACTTCTTCCCTTAGATTTCAGACCATCTTCGATGTTTCGCCTAATGTAAGATTCTATTTGTTACAGAAATGAAGCAATTATCTAAATCGAACAGCTCGAAAACACAGAAATCGTATAAAACTTTTTCAAGGCATATCGAATCTAGTGGTAAATTCTCCGATTATTTGAGATGAGTTTTTACAAAGGTCGTGCAAATCGCATTTCTTTCACGAACCGTACATTTATTCAAAACAAGCTGCAAAGGAAGGAGTTTCTTGCAACCCGATTGGCAAGCGTTCTTAATATTTCCGAATTGCAAAGGACGGGACATCCAAACTGTGGCTGTACCGGTTTGGCGTTGGATCAGATAGGTACATTGGTGGAGAGGCGCTCACCAATCAGTTACGGGAATCATGCGTCCCGTTGTGCCTTGGGGCTCATTTTCGAGCTCCGCCAGAAGCAGCACAGTGGCTAGTAGTATAGGCAGTAAAACCTACCCAACAAATACCAGGTAGACTAGAATGGCTTTTGCTGGCTTATTAACCATCATTAACCAGCCAAACCAACCCCATGTGGTGTCCCATACGAGGCTCGAACTCGAAACCTGTTGATTCGAAGTCTTATGCTCTAAACACTGAGTCACGGGCTCGTGGATTTTACCGGTTTTGATCAAGATTTTGCAAATTGTTGCTTTTTCTCAGTAATGTTCTACTGCATATAGATGTACATATATAGGCAGAAAGACATGACCGAAAAAGACAAGAGAGACTGGAATGGTCACTTCTGCCTTATTGGCCGCCCGGAGCCATTCATATGAATCCGAGATGTTGCGGCAACCGAGGTTCGCACCTGTAATCTCATGGTTAGAAGTTAAAAAAGTCATAACGCATAAATAACCAATTCAGTCTCCTTTATCTTTGTCCGTAAGGTAATTCTGCCTATATCACCAGCCATTGTATAGCTGCTAGTGGGGCTCCAGTGTGAGCACCAGGGTACAACGGGATGAGAGAGTCCAGTAACCGATCGGCAAGCGCCCATCTACCACATATATAGCAATTCGAAGAAAAGACGTTTTTTGAGAAATGGTAACAAATGTAAATTTTTTATGCCCGTTCCCCAGCTCGTCATCAGAGGTGAAGTAAATTTGTGAAACAGGTACGATTATAATCGTGCCCGAAAATTGGTATTGTTTACGCATTCATGCCAGAAACCATGACTGTAGGCTGATAGTCAGTCTAGATTAGCTGTTGTCTTTTCCATTATTTTTTGAAATTGCCGTACACGGTGTCGGTTTATTCACGAGTCATCAGAGTGAATGGCCTCCAAAAAGTCCCGAACTTTCTTCAATGGGCAAATAAAGGTTTTTGGATTACGCAAGTGGCTCATTTTCCTCAAATAATATTTCTTGGGATATCCGTCTTATAATACAAAGGTATTATATATGCGGATGTATGCCAATGAAGATAGGCATCAAAATGAATACAAATAAAAAGCTGATACGTCCTTTCGGAAAGTAAACTAACTTTATTTCTTATGTTAGAAGTTGGTTCCTCAGGTCGTTATCTGACGAAGAATAACTGTGTTCAAACAGTCCACTTTTAAGCATATTCAATCATTAATAGTTTTGCGGCCGTTGTGTCAAATGTCAGTCGCGCTTTAGTATCGACATGTTTGAAATGACTACTTGGCATGAGTGCATGGACTCGACGAACTCTCGACATTTCATGCAAGGGCAGATGCCAACGATACGATTTTTATCTCAAGCGGTGTGCCCTTTACCCAGAGTACGCATGCCTAGTGGGAGCAGGTAGGTTCGTCTCTTTACTCTGAAGTGATGTTTCTGAATGCGAGACAAGGCAAATTCCCGAGGCTAAGCACAATATCCTAAAAAATAGCATCACTTAGGGCATTGTAGCTGCCGTCTTTCTTTATCCTTATAATGCGCACTCTCGTTTCGTAATGCAGTCGTCAGTTTGTGAACCACTAGCATTTGGTGCTTATTTTTGTATCCTAATGATTTCAGACAGTTTTCAAGTAAGGAAAACTTTTAAAAGACAATTTGGCAAACGTGTGTTTTTGCTACTTCATTATCACTTATCAGGGTTTATAGGTATCTCATGAGTTAGTATCACTCGTCATTTCCATGCCGACAGTTCGACCGTCGTAGTCCGACGATGTCCACCGTATGCTCCACACCATGGTGGTGCAGGGACGGTAACTTGCGCGTGAATTAGTTTTAAGTGATAGTATCCTTGCGCTGCAGCTACGCACTCTCTCCTCCTCTTCCACCTGAGCCCGGTGTCAAGACAGAGTCAAGAAGACCGGAGGCGGGAGAGGACGCAGGTGGCTGGCGCGGCCGGAGCCGCCCCTGGGTGTGCCACCACACCACATGTTCGGCATTTGTTATGGGAGCGCAACCCGAATAACGCCTGCCGTGCCCTGATGTGGCCCCCGTGTTGGGCCAAAGCATCTATCACGTGGCCCGTTTAGGGGTCATTTCCATGCCACCAGCATGATGACGTCGAAGTCTTATGGTCGCTGGGATAGTAGAGAGTAGAGAGGTAGGGGTTTTCAGGTAGTTGGTTAAGAATCTTCATTGGAATCGCCTTCGCTAGTGCTGTGACCAACGAGGGAACTGATATGTCGTCTGTCTTCACGCCACCCTGTCAAGTCTCACGTCGGAGGCCTACGTTTGGGCCTTGGAGGTCAACGCCCGCAGCTGCAATGTCCTTCGTCGTCGACTCTGGGCCGCCAGACTCATTTGCATCCCTTGATTGCCCTTGCGTTTGTCTGTCTAGGTTGCGTTTCCTGCTACAGTCTTGACGTCTACGCCCGTTTTCTAACCCGGACGGTGGCGCATCAACACGCACGTCCCTCTAGTGCCCTGCTCCATCCTGATTCAGGAATGCTCTGTTGTTCCGTTTAGTGAGCTGCGACCGGAGGACTTGACAGGCCGCAGGAAGGACAAATTAAGGGGTGAAGCGGTCATCTCTGTTGGCCAAGCCTCCGTTATCCCCAGCTATGTGATAATTTCCTCGGTCCAAAATTTCCCCATTATAGAAAGCAAATGAGTTTGCGTCGTATTAAACCACTAGGGACATTGAATTCATGAACCCAACAACACGGAAATGCTCGCGTAAGAGCGTCTGTAGTCTGTTATCTGTTCGATCACTAATTGACTTAGAAGACCAATTGTGGCCTCCAAAAATTGTACAAAGTTACCCACCAGGTTTGCTTTTATCCTTGAATTGAAGGGATTCGTGTCTAAATCGTCAGCACATTTGGGGTCTCTCACTTCGGATGTAGGCACAACGATCAGTCCGGCTGTCCAGTTACTCGGATGACTAATATGAAGACAAAATAAGGCAAATGAGGTCAGGATGTCACTGAAGGTAATATTCGTCTCCCCTTGCCCCTCATGCCAAAGGAACCGATGGTCAAACAGGTCTGCAAACTACTAGACAGTCAATACAACGAGAAGGTCAAACATCTCGAGTAACTCCTGAACTCCTGTGTAAAGATCAACTTGAGATTTGCCTGCAAGTCGAAGATATGCTAGTGCGCTTCATCACAGCAGCAGTCCTGTAAAAAGTAGGAACACTTATTTTTGCAGGTCGCTGTCTAAAACTTTGTAGTCGGTCTCTCAATATTATCCTTGTAGTCATAATTTGGTAACTGATGTCAGAAGTCCATGAGGTTTCGAGATTCTTTGCTAGGATATCCATTTAATAACCTGAAATTTACTGGATTATTACCAAACAAAATTACTTAATAGATGTTTCAGCAGATTTAAACGAATGAACTAAATACCCAAATGTCGAAATTCGGTGACATCGGTACGATTCGGGGTTGATTTAGCTTCTTTACGGTCAGTAGAAGTTTCGGTGACTAAAGAGGTAAATGCAGTCCAAATATGCAAACTTGGAGGATCAGGTTAGCAGTCTCGTAGCGTAGATAGTTAGAGCATTCGTTGACGAACACTCACTAATCGCTAACGCAGCTCACCCTTACCGTTCTGGCTCGGGGCTCACTCTCAAAACCCACCAGCAGCCGCACAGCGGCTAGTGTCATAAACAGATGAAAATTGCCCGCAAAGACTAGGGAGGCCGAAATGCCCATTTATGAGTCAGCAGCCATAATCAATCAGTCATACCCAACCCCAGGTTGTTCTTTTGTCGGCTAATAGGCCCAAGTTGCTCACATTTACATTCCAGGGAACCCAGGAGTCTGACATTTACCTTTTAATTTACTTCTGGGTCCCCTTTTTATCCAGCTGAGGATTGTTTCCTTTCAGCATTTTGTTAGATTTAAGTACTCTAATCTATCAGAGTACGTCCTAGAATGTTATTACCGGCTGTAGTTTCCTTGTTTCGCTAGAAAATTGATAAATGTTCACTTTTTTAAAGCTGTTGCACACTAAGGACATTTGAAAAAAACTCAACTGAGTCTTATGTTGCATTCGTTGTCCCGAAGCATAAAACATAAAGGGAAGAAACTAATAGAATTGGAACTAATATTTGCTGTGCAAACGAATTTCATCCCATTAAACAACTTGAAAGCATTTAAATCAGGAATAAAGCACTTTATCCGACTCCATCTGTTAAGGTGAATTTGAAAAAGGATGGCTACTCTTTTGATTTCATTCTTGTTTCTATATCTGTAAATTTATTCCAGAAATTAAAAGAACAACCCAGTTTTTAGTTTTTCTTGAACGATTATTTTGTTGAGCTTTTCAGAAGGAATGAAAAAAACAACTTTTGATCCTCAAGAGTTAATTGAGCCTACGGCATAGACAAATAGTCCTTTCCTTTGATTACGCTTTCAGTGCCAAAGAAAAGAGCATTGGATCAAACAAAAAAAACCTTGCAAACCAGGCAGTTTAATTTTGTCAGCCTGTTTTTGCCCTATTGCCTATTTTTTTCTGAATTAAACTCCCATTTCCGACCTGTGCTCTCAAATTGGCCATCCTTGGAAGGAATTTGCCTACTGTAATCTAGTGAAACCCGGGAACACATGTTCTTCTAAACAAACGTTTATTATTGCTTAAAAGTTGATCAGATAAGAAAACAATAATGGACGAAGATATAATCAGCATCTGTATTTTTGTATAACGTTTAACACTTCTTCTTGACTGTAATTTACATCCCGGTCTGCATTATTAAAAAAACTATATTCATCTGCTAAGCGACTGGTTTTGTGACTATTTAGCTAGAAACTGCAGAGCGGTGGTCTCTGGACGTTTCACAGAAGATTATCCCTCTGTGTGTTAGCCAGCCTGCCTGTCAGTAATATAACTTATCCATATTTCCTCTCTATTATAGCGAAGCTGGTTTATTGCGCTGTTTAGGCGACTTTGAGCGGGATGTTGCTGAAGGTCTTATCGCCTGTACGATCCTGCCCGGCGGTGCGCGTCTTCGAACTTCCGACTTTTCTTGCTTGTTGATGACTGGGAAATATCCTTCTTATTTCCTTACATTTTTTGCATAGTTTGAATATAAATCAAAATATGGTTTTAATGATCCTAGATCTTACCAGATTTCTCAAAGGGCTCAACCCTCTCTCCTTTGATCAACATTTTCGGAAAAATACCGTTTACGCAGACAAGAAAATACATTCTTAGTGAAAGGTTGTGGGCAGTCACCGGCTGCGTTACCTCTTCAGATAAACCACGAACGTAAACAATAATATAAAAATGTGCCTGGTATTCATCTAGTGGATTCAAGATTGATTGCTAAGAAATATTGCTTGGGCAGTCAGCTTACCATATCAGAATTGGTGGATTCCACAGGTTGCAGTAGGCTGGGTGGTTAATTGACCAAAGTTTGATTGAACTCACGGCTTCCGATGGGGCCTGGTAGCTTAATTGGTAAGAGTGTTTGCTGTACTAAAGCCTTCCCCTTGCTGGCGTGGTTTCGAACCCCACCAAAGTCACCAAGTTTTTCACAAGTTGATGAAATGGATTAAAAATGGCGTCTGTCGAAGATTCTGGTGGTTTTGGATGAGGAAAAATGGTTAAATGCTCCTGAAAATTCGTAGCTCCGTTTACCTCGATACCAATTAGCAAAGACAATATTCTGTGATATTTTTAAAACTGCCCTCAATTGACTTTATCTCTATCTCCTTCTCAGTAAAACGTCACGTGACACCACCTTCTCCAATTATTTGCATCGTTACAAGTCGCACACCTGTCAGTATCTTCGGCAAAAATTCACCCTCAGAAATGAAGTTATCTTCCTTAAGCCTACTGAACTTTCGGTATGTGTGGTAGAAATTCTGCCGGCTGCAATTTTGATGGCAATATATTTTCATAAATTCTACATACAATTTCGGTAGTTTCAGGGAGGCAGTTTCTCGAAACATTCAAGCCTTTTTAAACTGGAACGGGCTACTCCTTCACTGGGGTATTGCGAAACAATTAGCCCAAGAAATTTCGCTAAGATCACTGCTGCCTTTAAAGTTTTAATTGGTTTAATAACCAGACGCATTTTTAAAAGGGAAAAAAATAACGATATGTACTTTCATGGTTTTACTTATACTGTGTTGCTTTTTGTGGAGTTTTTATGAATGATGATCTTCAGGTTGGATAAAAATTTCAAAATCACGTGAAGTTTCAAGAAACGAATTGTAGGAAGTTTATTAATTTCTGATCAAAGTCGCTCAGTTTTATGACTTAAGTAGATTTTTAAGTTTCACCAATGAGACTTATGTGAACAGCGAATAAGTTAAAGTTGAAAAACTTACGTTCCCTAAAAACAGACTTGCGGACAGCTGGAGGGAAGGAGTTATTTTTCGCATTATGGTTTCGAAGAGTCGCATTAAAAGAATTTCTAATACGTCGCCGGAACTTTCTTACTGCACGCATGCCTGCAGTCGTGAAGATAAAACTAATTTTCTTAAACAAGCTTCTCTGTCTTGAAGTGAAGGATAGACTGCCTTTGTAAACATTTGTGCACTTGCACCGTCGATTATTTGAACGATAAGTTACCTATACAAACTTATGCGAGAGTTATCATGCTTGCCTCAACTGAGACATGGCGAATTTCATTTCCATCACAATCATGGCTCACCTGGCTAAAGTTGACCACCGAAAAGATGTCAATCAACCATTTCAAGTCGTCTTTAACGTGCCGGTGTGATACTCTTAATCTCAGCGCCAAGGGATACCTGTGATGGCAGAGGAGGTAACCAACTCAAACCTTTTCTCCTGGAAGTAGTTTTTACTTATAATCCAGCTATCTTGGCCAACGTTGAGCCCGACATATTAAAAAAGGAATCCTACCATGTCACGCTACAGTAGCGGAACACACATAGAACTAATTTGTAAAGTCACTTCCCCTCGCTTGACTATTCTTAATCCTACTTCCTACTCCCGAGCTATTACGTGTTTAGCCACCTTCACTGTTCTCTCATGTTTGCTTTTGTTCACTGTTTGTTAACTTACTTCCTCTATCAAGATACATAATAATGTACCGGTCTCATTACAGTTGTTAAGATTAAGCCAAAGTATTCTACAAGATAGGCATTACGTACGCTAAGGGCCTATTTCCCATTAGCACTCAGCGTCCTATGTTTATAAATCCTCCTTCAAACGCGCACACTAAGATAGTTCTAACTTACTTACAATGTCTGTGGCTACCGGTGTGTGTGTCGTAATAATATACAACCCATGGCCTTTCTCCTGAACCACTTCAGACAAGCCCCTGCGGTCCTTGTGCTCTTTAACATGACGCAAATCACTTTGTCTTTATCCTTCTACTAACAAAAGTTTAAACTGCGCCGGAAGTAATCGGACATAAATCAATAATGCATAACTTTTTTGTAGCTGCGGAACACAGTTTTGTGTCCTGCGTATGGTAAACGGTTTGATTGGCAGACAAAACAATAAAGTAAACGAATGTCTTATTGTTTTACCCTTCAGAGAGCCGATTATTCTCCTTTGGAAAGTTTGACGAACAAACAGAAGCGCTCTGGCCTTCGGGGAATTCTTTTCTTTTTTTAACAAAACTAAAAATGGTCATAAGTTCTTTTTACAGTACTGTGGCAAGAGGGAATTTTAAATACTTTAAAAATAACGGAATGCTTCCTATCCATGGACAATATTTTTCGAAGTGAAGTGACATTTAGTTTGTTCTATCTAGCTTCATTTGTTCATGTAGGCTACACCAGTGTCTCTCAAGACTGACATGACATGCAAGCTCGTTGGAGTAAACACAACAAATTCAAATTTCGAAGTTCGTTAAATGTCATCATCAAATGGCTTCTTCAAGTAAAGCTTAAAAGGCTTTCATGACACTGATGCTTAGTAATGTACCAGTTTTATAGTTTGCGGTATTTGTTTATCGTGATTGTCGTCCTTTCGAGGAAATTATTAACCTGGGTGTAAAGCGCTAGAAGAAGGAATCGAACTATTCCGCGGCGGTGTTTCACATGACTGCAGCCAACTGGTTGAGAGGATAACTCCCTTCGTGGAGGGGATTTCTCGTTGCCACTTGCATACACCAACAAAACTACAAAACTGCAAAAAATTCCAAATAGGCCGACGAAGAGGTAACCGAACTGCGGTTTGCCTGGTGACAAGCAATCCTCCAACGCAACCAATTCTTCCCACGGTAAAAACGGACAGTAGAGTTATATTTTAACGACTGTGCTGACAAGAATTACTTAAAAGGAACTGGATGGGGATGAGG
This sequence comes from Schistocephalus solidus, assembly GCA_017591395.1. Classification (NCBI taxonomy): domain Eukaryota; kingdom Metazoa; phylum Platyhelminthes; class Cestoda; order Diphyllobothriidea; family Diphyllobothriidae; genus Schistocephalus; species Schistocephalus solidus. The sequence continues at coordinate 161,466 of WEDG01000802.1, read as the reverse complement.
GTGCAGGTCGTTGAAAGCAAGCGGTCTGAACGTGGCGATCGGGATTTTTCTAGTGCGTTTGGTCCTCCCAACTTAAAGGAAGAACTTGCAAACCAAACTCCCTGATTGTTTAGAAATGCTTTAAATAAAGACGACTTCGATTTCTGGAAACTGTCAGCTAGCATATAAAACTAGGTTTCTAGATTTTCCACTATCAAGTAATAATTCTAGATTCAGGCAGTTTTTACGAATTTAAGAGCGAATAGTAGCTGGAAAACAGCCTAAACTAGAAACTCCTTGAACGTAAGCTTTCGATTATTCATCATCAGGCCTTTACAGTAATATAAGGGAGGATAGAGTAACAAAAGTCTAAACAGCCAACAAACAGTTGGTATGGGGTACAGTGACTCCTAGAAAGGCTCAAGTCAATTCGACACCAAATAGCACCACGTGGCCTATAGGACACCTTTGAATTTATTGATTTCGTAAGAAACACGAATCCCAATGGGAAAACGATGTTGTTCTTAGATGTCGCGTCTTTGTTATCTTATATTCCCCTCACGCAAACCACAGAATATTTAGGTGACGGCGTTGTAAGACGGGAATTCCCAATCGGTATGCCAGCCGGGGACCTCAAAGAATTGCGCTTTCGTTGTTCGATAAATGTTCAATCGGCCTGGTCGGACATGCTCGGACTCAATGCACAAACAATCCAACACTTCCAACTTCTACGTCAAATTCTACCATCCCTCCTTCGGACTCCCCATCCCTCACCCCTAGCATCAGTTACATTACTCCCATAATCATAGAGATCACATCCCAATAATCATCACCTGTTACCTCCACCACCACCGCCACCGCCACCACCACCACCATCAGCAGTGGGGATTCTCTAATAAACTGTCCTCATTACGACCGCACATTCACCTCACGCATCGGCCTAGTCGGTCACTTGTGAATCCATCGTACAGAGACTAGTGAACCAGTGCCTGGAGCACCCACACACGGCAGAGATCGCCATCTCCGCTGCCCTCACTGTCCTCGCACATTCACTCATCGCATAGTCCTATTCGCTCACATGCTAATCCATGACAACCTGCGGTAAACCACCTGAGGCTAAGCCACATCAGTGCACACTACCTACACCAATATATAGACAAAACCCTCACCATTATCATGTATCCGTGAATATCACGGTTTCCTAGAAATCGTGACTTGGAAGGCTGCCAATCTGACGCTTACACCAGACCACGCCGTTGGCCCAGTGTATGTGCTGTGTGTCGAGTGGCTGACCAGTGGACTGGGAGTCAGTAAGCGATGGCGCCTCCATATCCCCTTATTTAGTGTGAGTATAAACATCCAATAAACAGTAGGTATGGGGTACAGTGACTCCTAGAAAGGCTTAATTCGATTCGACACCAAATAGCACCACAAGGCCTATAGGACACCTTTGAATTCATCGATTCCGTAATAAACACGAATCTCAATGGGAAAACGATTTTTTAGATGTCACGTCTTTGTTCACTAATATTCCCCTCAATGTTCAATTTTACCGTCAAAGCGATGGTTCAGTGACGGGATCACCTCTTGAACCTCTACTAGCTGATGTCTTCATGGGAAAACGAGAGAACAGCCAGCTCTCTCAATTTATGAAGGACAATTTTCCCTTTGTTCGATATGAAGATGATATTTTTGCAACAGCAGATTAAAAGCTTGAGTTGGACACCCTCCTGCTTAAAGTGAATCAGTCTCACCCAGCGCCAACCTTCACTTGGGAAAAAGAGAACGAAGAACGCCTCCCTCTTTATGGACGTCCTCCTTAACAGAACGCTTGATGGAAAAATTCTTAGAAGCATATTTCCTAAAACAACATGGACAGTTTTGTACCACGTAGTCAGAAATGAAGCCTAGTTCGTTGCCTCACCAACTGAGCCAGGAGAATATTTACTCCTGACACATTGGAGAAATAACCTCGCTCTTATACAAAACCCACTGTGGGAAAACGGAATTTGTGAGAAATGTTCCTTAAAATGCGACATGCCGATGGCTGAGAAGAAGGACTTATTTCCTACGTTGCTTTTTCGAGGGGATCCGGCGAGTAAACTTCTACATCGTCACTTAAACGCTGCTATCGCACGCTCGTACCCAGCCTCTAAGATAAACTAGTTCTCAAGCGCTTCAATTCTTGCCTTGAAGGCAAGGATAGACTGCCATTTCGGACCTCTTCAGTGTGCATTTACGCCTTCACTTTCTCCTGTGGGCAGGATATCTCGGAAGAGCAACCAGGCATTTATCCAAGCGGATGCGCGAGCACCATCCTGTCTGGCTAAATCAAAGCATGATAAAATCCATCTTTAGCGCAACTGTGGTCCACTTGGTTGACAGTGGTCACCGTATAGACGTCAACCAAGCATTTGCTGTCATCCATAAAGTGCTGATGATACACTCCAAGTTCCTGCGTCAGCGGACACTTGTGAAGGCAGAGGCAGTGGCCATATGGCTAACCAACCCAAGCGTTTTGGATGGCCCTACGGCTCCATTGGCCGAAGACGAAATCAGCATGCGTGTTCACACCTCCTACGTCTCATTACAGCGAAGAAGCAGAAACCCAGCTTAGTGTTGGACACTTCCTTCCCCACCCTTCCCCCTTCCTCTACCCCATAATAGGTCTAGACTATAACCCCTGACCTCTGATCCCCTACAATCATCTACCCTATACTTACTGTTTGATGGATGTTTGTTACGCTATCCTCCCTTATGTTATTGTATAGGCCTGATTAGGAATAATCGAAAGCGTACGTACGTACGATTCTTATCTTTATTTTTGCGTAATGCGAACGTGGAAACGTGAGTCACTTCAAAGACGCGGTCTTCCATCGTATTAAATTGCTAAAACTCTTCTTGATTGATTTTCAGAATCGATTTTAATGTTTCGGAACGGGTTTCATTACCTGCATTGACAGAAACGTTGTGGTTACAGTAGAGTTTTAAGGCACTTTGGAACGTAAGAGAAATTTAAAACATAAAATTGATACTGTTTCTCCGTATGTGTGTGTTATGTGAGAGGTTTGCATAGAGGAAGGATGATAAGAAACAGTGTGTTAGGTTGCAATGCGCGTTTGGTAGAGCCGTTCTAGGGGAAGGGGTGGAAAGAGATCGCGCAGGAGAATGCATGCAGTTAAACGACACTTGACAATGCTACGCGCTGTTGCTAGTAGACCTTGAACCACTAGCTTGGGGTAGTTTGGTGGGACGTTATAAATTACACGGAAAGCTTCGCTGTGTTTCGACACTATGCCCGCTGTCTACAATATGGGCAAGAATAATGCTGATTATACTCTTGACTTCCTATTTCTCAGACATGTTGGGAGGTGTTCTCTTATTCTTTCGGATAGGCTATGACTCGTCCGACCAATATAACCTACTCAACAGGAGCAAGTAAATGAGTAAATGCGCATGGAGTTGGTCTGAGCCAGAAACCTATCCTTACCTTCGCCTAGTAAAAGAGGGTTTGTTGAGAACACTACATGAAGTCTCGTTGCTGGGAACGGTTGTGTAACGGTTAGTTTTAGGCGTATTTTCGGGAGTCCACTAGCCACATCCCCCTGAATGGGCACGTTGAGGAATAGAGTTTTATTTTCCACAGTAAGCGAGACGCGTTTCACTGGTATTGCGACAATATGCTTTGTAATAAACCGATCAGGGTATCCGTTCTCTTGATGTAGTTTCTGGATCTTTTCAAGCTCCTCTTCAATACTATCTGCCAATATAATTTTTCTAGCCCTTTGCGCTAAGCAACGGACTATATTGTGTCTCTGTTGGAGAGGTACGAAGATGCCAAAGTTCGTATATTTCCCAGACCAGGTTTTCTTTTGACAAACACTCGTTCGGACGCTGCCGTCAGGCTTTATGCTTAGAAGGACGTCTAAGAAAGATAGTGAACCTGCTCTTTCGTTATCCAATTTGAATTTGATCGATGGATGTGCTTGGTTTACATTATTAAAAAGTGTGTCTTAATTTGTTTTTTTTGTGACAATTGCAAATATGTCATTGACGTATCGGTCTTAGTGTCTTAGCTTATTGGTCTGGTCACTTAGCTGAAATTTCTTTAACTTACCGATAAAGAAATCGACTAAGAGAGTTCCAAGTGACGAGTCCATAGCAATGCCGTCTATATGTCTGTATAGCTGGTTGTACCAGCGCCCCGGACAAACACCGCCAATGCCCAGGCCCTGCCAACATGCCCACGCTGTCAACGCATCTTCCGCGCGTGAATCGGCCTGGTTGGACATCTTCGGACGCAATGCACGAACAATCCGACAATTCCAATTTCTACGTCAAATTCTGCCAACCCTCCTTCTGACTCCCCCACCCTCACTCCTGGAATCAATTCCATTACTCCCACCATCATAGAGACCACATCCATCTACTAATCACCTGTTACCCCCACCACCGCACCACCACCGCCTTCGCCTTCACTACCACCACCACCAACACGATCAGCAATGGGGAATCTCTCCTAAGCTGTACTCAATGCGACCGAACATTCACCTCACGCATCGGCCTGGTCGGTCACTTGCGAATACATCGTACAGAGACCGGTGAGCCAGTGCCTGGAGCACCATCACACAGCAGAGATCGTCTCCTCCAATGCCCTCACTGTCCTCGCGCATTCACTCATCGCATGGGCCTACTCGGTCACATGCGCATCCATGACAGCGGAATACACCACAATGCCGACAACACCGATACACCATGCACACCCTCCGCTCCTGCCATTCTTAGCGCCCCTGCCACCCCCACTTCCCTGAATGACATCCTCCCAGCCTCTACTGATTTCTCCTGCCCACACTGCGCCCACAACTTCAACTCACGCATCGGCCTGGTCGGTCACCAGCGAATCCATCGCACGGAGGCTGGTGAACCAGTGCCTTGGGCTCCGACATACAGTCGACGCGCCCGCCTTCACTGCCCTCACTGCTCCCGAACATTTACACACCGCATGGGCCTATTAGGACACATGCACCTCCACGACAACCTCCGGTTAACCACTGGAGGCTAAGCTACATCAGCGCACACTACCTACACAAATACCTCGACAACACCCTCACAATCACCATTTACCAGAGTATATCACGGTTTCCTAGAAACCGTGGCTGGGAAGTCTGCCAATCTGACGCTTCCACCAGACCACGCCGTCAGCCCAGTGTATGTGCTGTGTGTGTCGAGTGGCTGATCAGTGGACTGGGAGTCAGACGGCGATGGCTGCTTAATATCCCCTGAGTTAGTGAATCCTGGTGTGTGCGTTATGGGGGCCAGGTCATGTTGTGGCGCGCGAAGACGGGTACGCCGATCCGTCAGCCAATGCGTCCACTCCCACATCAGGCAACTGAGCGGCTCGGACAGTGTCTGATGGTGGGGTTAGGGGAGAGTGAGGTCAACAGCTCAGCGCATGTTCCTCACTATAAACAATCTGACGCGCTTAAAACTATCACGGTGCGCTAAAAGCCGTGGCTTGGAAGGTTGCCAACTGACGGGATAACTCGGACCGCGTGGTCAGCCATATGTGTGTTTTGTGTGGAGTGGCTGACTGGTGGTCTGAGAGTCAGACTGCGATGCCTCCTTCTTAACGTGACCTCTGTCTATCTCATGCATGTGAGATGTAAGCCGTTCAACCCCCTGTTGTGTGAAATCCTGGTGCTTGTGTTTGGGGGGCCATGTCGTGTACGTAGTACACGTAGACGAGGTCACCAGCAGCTTTGCCCGCTTCCGCATCAGACAACTGACTGGCTCGGACAGTGGTCTGATGGTTGGGGTGGGGGAGAGCGTGAGGTCGAGAGCTCAGCATATTTTTCTCACTATGAACAATCTGACGCGCTTGGAACTATCACGGTGCGCTCAAAGCCGTGGCTTGGAAGGCTGCCAACTGACTGGATAACTCGGACTGCGTGGTCAGCCCTCTCATCACACAACACGGCTGGTGTAAAATGACACTACTAAGATACACTCTTTTCATAGATTCATTCTGAAAGCAACTGGTCATTATATCACGTCGCGAGAGCTCTTTGACAAAGGCCATCATCTATATCCCTAAAGATCAGCAAAATACTTCTACTTTAAGTGTCTCTGCTATTGCGTTCCTTCGCTCTGCCTCTTCCTTGATTATACTGGAAGGGTTTGCTGTAAGTTACTCTAAAGCAATTGAGAACGGAAAGATGGCTTTGGTTTGAATAAAATCATCAATAGCTGTGTGGTGTTGTTTGGGCTTTCATTGTGTGCTGGTCAAAAGAAACAAAGTTACACACAAACGAATTTTGAAAGGAGACCTTTTACTAAAATATCAGTCACTATGTAGCACGTATATTTTTAAGTAATTGTGATTGATCCGGCTGGGGCAGTGACTGAGCACTCACCTCCTCTTTGTTATCAAATTTTGCCGGTTTCAGCTTTTTTTTCTGTCAATGTTTGCCAAAAATGCTATCCACCAGTCCCAGTGGAAGGGGAAATATGATAGTCGAGTTTTTCTCCGCCGAGATTGCATTAAGGGTCTGGAGATAACGCAAATGAAGGGCAAAGGGAGATTCCATCAGGACATTCGCGGCCTCTTTCAGGGCAGTGGACGATTTGTGTTCTCCCTCAGCGGCAATCACCTGTGTGCAGTAATAAAACGATATAAATGACCGTATTTGCGTCGTTTGGACTTTTTAAGGTTTCCGGAAATAAATGCGAGAACGTGCAGTTAATCATTCCGGACAAACCAGACCTCGGTGTGAAATCGGATATGCATGTTTAAGCTGAAATCTTCATTTATGGCAACTTTCTAATGCAGCCCGAAAAGTTTAATTTCGAGGGATTTAGTGCATGTTTGGGCATTAGTTTCTGATAAAAATTGGCTTACCTGTGCAACGCTAAAGGGCACATTTCTGAGGCAAACTTCTCGCAGCTGCTACAGGCATCAACGTATAATCGGCGAACTACGTGTTTGAGCACTGTAGATTACAGATTATTAGTGTTAGTTTATTTTGCGATAAGTATTTGATAGGGCACATGACCCGAGTTTCGTGGCAGTTAGAAATGTCTGAATATACTATGGTCGATATATTTAAAACGCAAGATTTGAACTGGTTAGAGATTTAATAGAAGGGTTGTATTCAAAAAGCCTTAAAAATCCCATAAGTGTTTACTCGTTCCAAAACTTCGATGCCACCTTATAATTTCTCAAGGAACTGCAAAATGGCTATGATGCAAATTTCACTCGTTAGGCGACTTATTTTGGTGATACTCGACACGATGATCCAGGACCTTTTTCAAAGAAAACAGGAACTCCTTCCGTAGGTCTACCACTGTTTTTATATGACATTATACTCATGTGACACGTGTCACCTCTTTGCCTGAATTAATTATGCAATACGTAAAATTTTAGTAAATTGTTTAGAGCGCTTCGTAGTGCTCAGATGTCCCCAGTTGGGGCTTTAACACATTGATGGGCTAAACCCCTTTGGCTGCGTCATGCAGCTCAAAATCGATGAACCACGTGTCTGAGCCTTTGACTACTAACCATTCTGTGATCATGGTGAATCAATCGACAGTTCTTGATAAAGTTACTTAGCGATGGAACATTTGGTGTAACCCTCCTCGATTTTCATATCGCTTGTGCTTATTTATGCTTGCCATTAATATCATTACATATGCGTTCTACATCCATGAATGAAAGCTGATTTATAAAAATAAAGGAAGAAATTTTTATAAAATCACATTTTGCTCTCTTAATATTCAAAAGATAGATTTGATTCGGCACCTTCCTGGAAAAAACGAATCGGCTTCACCCAGCGTTAACCTTTACCCTGGAAAAAATGAGAGAGAGAGCACCTTTCTGCTTACTGGAAATTTTGATTGAAAAATTCATACAAATGTATTTCACAAGACAAAAATTAGAGCATTTTTCTTACTCTGACACAGAATTGATGTTTAGTCCCTGCCTAAGCAGCCGAGCTAGGAAACTATGCTCACTGGATATGCTGGAAACCGAATTCGCCTTTATACGGAACAGTCTGGAGAAATTAGATTCCTGATAAGTTTGCCACGAGCTGTGTAGCAGAACGTTGGTCAAAAATAGACTTGCCGATGACTAAAGGTAATGTTATTTCCCATAGTGCCGTTTCGATGGGACCCTATCAGCGAACTTCTACAACTTCGCATGAACTTTCCAAATGTGTGGAACTACCCCGCCACAGGTACTCCTCTTCTCTGACTTGAAGCTGAGGACAGGCTGCCTTTCAGACGACTGACTTTACTCCCGTGGGGCTGGTCATATTGATCGAAAGAGAAGATACTAATGCAAGTGTTTCTGAGATCATCATCCTGTTTGACTAAATCAAAGCATGGAACTGTCTATCTTTTAGCGCAATTTCGGTTCACTTGGTTGACAGCGGCCATCTGATAGACGTCAACCAAACATTTGGAGTCATCTATAAAGTACTATCAAAGCGCTCCAGGTTCACATGTCAGCGGTAACTTGCAACGAAAGAGGCAGCGGATACACGGCCAAAAAGGGGTCATCTTATGCTTGTAGAAGGCGTTGATTCAAGCATTCAAGCTCCCCTTGCCCAAGTTAAGTGCTATATGTTCCTGCACGCAGACTGACTCGTTCCGCTACATGAACAAAACATAGCCATTATGCACTGGCAGATTTCGCTTGCCTCCACTCGACAGTTCGACCGTCGTAGTCCGACGATGTCCACCGTATGCTCCAAGGGAAAGTGGAGCAGGGACGTTGACTTGCGCGTGATTTAGTTTAAAGTGATAGTAGACTTGCGCTGCATCTACCGCACTCTCTCCTCCTTCCCCACCTGAGCCCGGTGTCAAGACAGAGTCAAGAAGACCGCAGGCGGGAGAGGACGCAGGTGGCTGGCGCGGCTGGGTCCCCTAAGTCCTAGCCGCCCCTAGGTGTGCCACCACAGCTCCATGTTCGGCATTTGTTATGGGAGTGCAACCCGAATAACGCATGCTGTGCCCTGATATGGCCCTCGTGTTGGTCCAGCGCATCTACCACGTGGCCCGTTTAGGGGGCACTAAGCCGACCCTCGGCCAGACGTGGCCATAGGCAAGCCTACGGCCGCAATGTGCGTTCAAGAGGTCGATGTTCAAAGCAGTCTGCGATTCACATTAATTCACACAGTTGGCTGCGCTCTTCATCGACACACGAGCCGAGTGATCCACCGCATAGAGTTGTACTTTCGACCGATACGGTCATATGACCACCGGTCTTGTTAGGCACACTCGAACTTGAGCTGGCTGGCCAGCGGCCAAACAACCAACAAGGAGTGCACCGCCGTGCTCCACTAGATAGTAGAGCATGGCCAGCGAGAGCATGGGAGAACCCCGCTCACAGGGTGTAAAACACAGTCACAACAGTACAAAAACAACTGACACATAGTGGGGCGCCGAGACCTGGATCACTCACTCACTCACATGAGTGGATCCGCGACCTCGAGTCTTACGCCTTGCACTCGCACGAGGAGCAGCCGCGCACAAGCCAACAACGCAACCTCGTACGTGCACTGCCCTGTCACCCCGGTGTTCACTGGCTATCTCCTAACCCTACCACCACCACCACCACCGCCGCAACCGCCGCCGCCTGACAACCCACAGGCCGCAGGAGGACAACAGCAGCAGCAGCAGCAACAACGTAGCAGCAGGACGAAAGGAGGAAAGCGAGCACACCTGACGGGCAGCCGACAGGCCAGACACCCCTTGCCTCCACTCACTCACTCAAAAAAACATACATATTGAACAGTTGACTTGCTGTATATTTCTATAAGCATGTTTTTAGTGGAGACGTTTAATGTCTACGCTTTTCAGTTGGTGCACAGGTGGGGGAGATATGATGGAGAATGAATGAGGAGCGATGGGAAATGACAGATTGTGTCCCTAGTGGACGTGTGACATCCAGCACCTTATGTCGCCATCAGAGGAAGAAAGCATTCGGTTCATCCCTTGTGCCGAAAAAAATGATAGACTATGTTAGCTCGAGATCGATTCTTAAACCCGAATCCTTGTGGCTTAACATTCCGAGAGCGTTTTCTCTGGAGCGAAAAAGAGAAGTACGTAAGCACGAAGTCTCATTCGAGCGTTTTTATCCCTCTAAGGGGGTGTCTCTTAGAAATGTAACATGGAGCACATTTTTCCTTTGAAGCTCCGCTAAAACTTCCTGCTTAAACTGACCAGCTGATGGAGACTTTAAACGCTGAGGCAAATCAGGTCTGGGAGGCAATGTTTCAGCCTATAGACACTTCCATCAGGTAGGGACTTACAGGTGAGTCTTATTCTGACTAGTTGAGAGTTAGCCTGGATAAAACGGCCAAAAATTTTGAAACTGCAGTACAATGGTGAGCGTTTTTCAAATCTTAACATCAATTTGACTGATTTATCTCAACATTGACAGGTGTTACTCGACTCCACGCCAATATAAATGTGTTCGTCTACGGAGAATTTACCGAAAGCACATGTTTTCTTGCCAAATAGTCTTCTCAATCCTTACATGAGAATTTTCGCACTTCTAACTGCTCAATTCCCAATGCGCACTTTACCACTTGAGCATAAGATAGAAGAGGAATGTCGTATTTAGCTGCCAAAAAATTGCTCTTCAAAGCGCGATGATCTCCTCGCAGTTTGATAAAATGCTATGGCCAAGTACATCCATAAAAGCGCTTGAGGCAGGCAGCAGTAAGAATGTACAGGCATATCGGCAGCGTTCTTGAAGAACGAGTTAAAACTGACGGACATTGCAGTCGTGAACTCTTCGCAAGCAAGATACTGCTGCCCGAGCTCAACAGTGCAAGATTACCGCTCTGGTCTACAAGGCAAACCTCAGCTGTAGCCCCTTCAGTTTCAAGCGACAAACTCGGAGAATACTACAGGTTCTCCACTTGGCACACCACATGTCAGAAAGCAGTTGGAACACGAGCAGGCCTCCGAACTAGACAGTGTTGATTGAGAGGACCATATTTCGTCAATATGTTGTACATGACCCACAATATTTGGACAGCCTACCAGTCAACTGACAAATTAATCCTTTCTGGGTTTCCTAGCCCTTATCCCAACATCTGTCTATTAGGGCATGCACATTGTGACAGCCTCCAGAAAGCGCAGGAATGGACACAAACATTTAATCACTGCTTGGATATGGCCTGCGTTTACTCGTTATGCAATTCACAGGCAGAGCCGTAAGGTTTATTCACGCCATATTGTCTTAAATACTTAATGGTCCTTCAAAGGTCAAACATGAAATAATTTTCACTTAGGACATGAATCGTCTGCTCCGAGTCAAATAAATGGTGCACAAAACAACTCCTTTACTCGTAAACGCGTTTAACCTAATATCGGCACTAACATAAAACTTAATCAGGATTAACTAGATGTCAGACGTCTGATAGCATCACCCTGAGTTCAGAAAATGCATTGAACCCCTGCAGGACAGATTCAGTTATCTTCTGATGTTTCTGCTGATCGGCTGTCGAAATGATAATTCAGGCCCAAGACAAAGCATGGAAAAGGTAGAGGTGGGTTAAGCAAATGGCTGTGGTTCCAATTAGAAGACCATATTGTCTTTAGTGAAGTAAATTCCACCAGAATTGACATAGTGGTGTGCGAACGCAACTGTTCTAATGTTTTAAGTTTCAAAGTGTGAAGCAAATAATTTCACAACTTTGACCAAAATTGCAATTAAAATAAAACTTTTTAATAGGCAAACTAATGGGCCAAAATAATAATATAGGGGGTTGAGATTGTTTTCATAAACACCTCCTGATTAACTTCAATTGCGTTTCCTAGTCTTTAGAGGATAGCATCGAGACCTTTTTAAGTGAAAAGACCAACTTAATAAATTGCGAAAATGAGCCGATTGTGAAGACGGATTAATTTTATTTGCCATTTTATGAATTCTGTCACCCCATTTTCGGTAGTTCTGATTAAGTATTCTGCTTTATTCTCGGGGTGTATTTCAATAAAAAATTCAATCGTTCAAACCTTATTCAACTCAATTAAATAAAAGCGTTTTTCAGTTTGCTGTGAGACTGTATATGCCACTGATTTTACACCTTCAGCTCTAGCAACCACCCGAAAACGTGTATATTTGCATCTTTTTGTTAAAATTTAAAGGGCACTAGATGCGTTGATAATGTGAAGAAATCGAGATAACGAAAGGTGAATATGAACCTCATTCAATTTCATTATAACCATTTTGGTGATATTACCGTCTCGTGGCTGAACGAGGCATCGCGTCCAACTTAGGACATCTGTCATTTTAAGGAAACACTTATGGGCAATGGATCCTCACGAAAGGGAAATTAAATTATGTGAACGCCTCATTATCCATACAGTATATAACATAAATGGAGGTCACTGTCTTACCTTTGCACGAGCTTCCCTTGTGGCCTCTGCTTCAGCTGCCATGGCTCTTTGCAGTTGCAACGGAAGTCTGACGTCTTTCCTGCCAAGAAAGTATGGGAGAATAAGTCCATGCTAAATGGTCGATTAGATTTTTGCAAGATCAATTTTTTTTCAAAAACCCAATTTCTGGGAAGGCACTCTAAGAGACAGTGCTTTGAAACTTGAAACTTTCTGTAGTAGACAAGGCGTCTTTGTGATTGGTGCATGCCCAACGCCCGCCGTGGAGATTGGTAAATGATTAGGTTAACCTACAGGAAAGGCGTGAGGAAGCGTTCTTTTTAGATTTAGATATCCTTGAGCTAGGAAAATTTAAGGTGGGACTTTTATGGGGATATGGGCCGGAGTAAAGGCCCGCTCTGGTGCGCGCATATGGGCATGCATAACGCACATGAACGTTAATAAGAAACGTTTAACGTTTGCATGGGTTTTTGGAGTCCTGGGAAACGTATGCATGTATATTTGGCGGTGCCACTAACATCCATAGGTGTCCAGAGAAAATGATGCACCTTGGAGACGTATGCAGACATCAGAGGAACGAAAGTGGATGTTTTACGTTCATTCATTTATGAGCAGGCAAATCTTATGAGCAGATAAATTGGTGAAGCTTGTTTTCTGTGTTGTTGGAGTGGCAGGATGTTAGAGAAGAGCCCGAAGCCCTGGTTTCGATGTCAGTATAATTTTACACGATAACAGAACAACTGTTAAAATACGAATCTCCATCTGCCTGCTCATAGCCATCTCTGAAAATTGATGCATTTTCTTGTCCGGTGGGGTAAAACTCTTAACTTGTTTTTCTTCAACAGAGGGTATAAAAAATAAGTTTTTTCTTTAAATGAGTATATCTTTTAGGTGCGAAGCCGAAGCCTCTGCTACTGTCAGAAAAAAATATTAACTCAGTAGTGAGTAATTATTTTGTTCTTTCTGAGAATAATTTTCCGTTGGATAGTTTTTCTCAAGTTATTTGTTACACTCGTATATTTAACTGGGTGTTTACTAGGCTAAGTCTCCCACTACATATGCATTATTGTTGTATTAAATCGGTTTAATTTTGCGCAAAATTTCTTCACAGCGTAGATTTTGCTGAAATGTTAGATTTAGTTACAACATTTAAGTTCCGGAATACAGCTGCCTACCCTGTGCTAAATAAGGAGTTCATTTGGTTGGCACCGATGCCGTTGAGGCCATTTATGCTTCATTTCTGAAAAATCACAAGGTATTAGGCTTGGTAGAGTTTCGCAAATGTGTGGGCTTTGGGCATAATAAGATCTTTAGATTGCCATAATCATGTTTCTTAATGCTAATACAAAAGTATACTATAACACCTATCCGTTTATTAGTGCTCCTTGAGAAGTATGTACTATAACCCACATCCATGGAAAAGTGTTTAAACATAAAATGGTGTCTTATTTGAGAAATTAACGCTGTTTATTATCTGCAAATCCTAATGCGCATAGGCTGAAAACCCTAAATACAAGTGTGACGGTAGACTGGATGCAAAATACGTGGAAAGCTTTTTTAAACATTTGTAAATGTTTTTCTATTAAGCATAAAATTGAAGAAGGTGGTATTTGTTAGCATATAGTAGAAGAATAAACAATTTATGTACTTTTATAGAAAAGGTACCTGAGGTTAAAAGGGCACCGAAGGTAAATAGAAAAGATCAATACTTCTTAAATAGTTATTCTTAGCGTGTGTGGCTTTTTAAGGCGGCCGAAAAGAAATGCATTCAACAATTCACATGCTGGCATTTCCGAAATAGGATTTGATTATACGATGATCCAAAACGCATTATGGAATTTCGGTTAGCATTTCGTGAACTATGTTCAAGCCCAAAGGGATATTTAGAGTACTTATTCCCTGAGAGGTCAACCGAAAGTCTGAAATGTGTTTTTGATTCAAAATAATTGCTTAATTTAGATTATGAAATTTATTATTGGGCAGCCTAATCTCTAAATATTTCACTCAGGCAAGATGCCAGAGTTTGAACAAGTACCTTTTCGACCAACTGCAAACACAGCCCTCTGAAAAAAATGACATTTTTTGTTGTATATATTTTTTCTCCTGGATTGTTGAAGCCCTTATAAGTTCAAATATATCTTATAGAAAACATAAACAGAAATATTTTTCCTGTTCTTATTTGGTAGTAAGTTACATCTCCTTTGAATTTAATGCTTGAAGAAATATATCTTTTGTTGTTAACAAACTTTTCAAATTCCCAAACAATTTTGACCCCAACCGGTCTTGTATACATGCATATGGAGTTTCCAAACTGCATGCTGTATACACTCCGTCTAGAAAATATTACCCACTTATCTATGCTATAAGGAAGACGTCACACATTTTTCATAATATTTTGGCATTTGATGTGAACCATGTAGTAAAATTTGTAAGCAACCTTGATAAGTCGACAGACATGACATTCTTTACATTGACATTTAATGATCTTAAAAGACTTCATAATAAGTAAAATTTTTGAAACAGCCAAAAACACTTTCTTCAAAATTACAATTTGGAAATTTAATTGGGTATCCAATGCGTACAAGAAAGGCTTTGGTTGCGCATGTTTCCAATAAAATATAATTTAATTTTTAAGGGCATCAAACTTCTATAGGAAAAATGCAAGCTACTTAAGTGGTCTTTTGTACACAGTTCGTCTTTTGCAGCTAGCCTGAAAGAGGTTCGTTCAAAAGCTATTATCCTGATGATAAATAAATGGGCTATGAATAGGCTTCACGTTAATGGATTTTACATCCATGCTTATGTAACGTCGATTCGAACCCAGATTTCAGAATTTTGGTTGACATTTCATGAGCTAGGTGATGCACTGTACCCAGTACGCAGTATATGAAATGCAAAAGGCGGTAACGCAGTTTGCGTTCCAAAATATGCAAACAACAGAAAGCCCTTTTAGACCAAACTGCTAGTAGCAGTGAAGAAACAAGTTAAGAAGGCAGCGGTGGCCTCCAACGTGAGTAAAAATAATTGGATCTCTATGCATGCCTTCCTGAAAAACAAATTCTCAATCAGGGCATGTTTGATTATCCTTTGCGGGAGTTGACGTTGCGACCTCATCTAATTAAACTTTTCTAGTTGAAAAACTGGCAAGGAATTACTGTGCCACAATACGCGTTTTGTCGCGCAATGTGTGTTAGCGGAAAAAAAAATTGGTCTCAACTGGTTCACAACGTTCGCCCATAGATGCCTTTAAATCGGACTAAGATTGACGTAAGCTGGTAGGTTGTGCCACAACCTTTCTGATAAGTCAGATACCAATATAATGGCATCCAATGGTGCTATAAAGTCACAGGCATGTCGCTAATGTGAATAGATTAGACAGGCCACACGGAGAGGAGGTTTTGTTTTGACTTAATTTGAACACTGTTCAAGAAGATAAATTCAGAATGTTCCTCTTTTGCACTCAAATTTAAAGCTTCCGAAATCTTTTTTTTAAATACGAAGTTTGCTTTATCAAATGTTGCCGATTTTAGAGTCTGTCTAGTGCTTCTTAATTCTACACTGGATTTCTAAAATACCTTTAAATATTCTGCAAACTAGTTGAGCCGACTTGGTCCCTGCTTCTAGCTTCCCATGAACTTCTTTTTCTAAAATATTAATGGTTGAGCCATCGTAAATCAACAGCTCTCGTTTGGTTTCAAATTGAAAAATTCCTCATTGAAACATATGAAATTCAGAATATAGTCTAAAAAGTAATGACATTTCGAGCTGGGTGTTTACTAATTCACCAGCTTTCCTTTTCCTAACTTCTTTGCGTCTTTAGGTTCGCTTCAACACAATGAGCACTCAAGTGAGAGCGCATCGCCTGAAGTGTTACATATGAGATGGGTTTTGTCAGCCTGTTTCGATCGTGACACGACAAATTGCCAAACTACATCCAGGCATATCGCAGCTATTAATCCCGGACTCATTAATGTTCCTGTATCTAGGAGCATGACCTAGTACGATTTTTTCGTAAATGTCGGCTCGCTACATAATGTAAGAGTACCCTGCTCCGGTTGGTATGAGTCCATTTATACTTCAGTTAAACAAACATCAGTACCACATAAACTGATTTTCATAAGTCACTTAACCGACGCGGACCGGACCATTGGTAATGGTTTCAGAGTGAAATTAGTCGTCACTAAGTGATCTGATCTCCCGAAAAGAAAAAGCAAACGACTAATTTTAAAAAAGAACCATTTAAACAAAAGGGTTTACCGAATCGCTCAGGTCCTCTTCAATGCCTTGTTTACTAAAATTATTCTAATTTTTTAACTCAACAAAGCGATAATGTTCCCAATATTGGAGCATTTGATTCTCACCTACATGGAACTGATATTTCTAATATAGAAATGCTAATGAATGAAGCACACTCTTTGACCGATTTTAAAATGCATTTATTCTGTGGCTGCTGGTCACGAGAATCAGGCTTATTTTCTACCTTTATAAACAAATAAACCACTGCCAACAAAAACGTCGTCTTAAACTCTTCAGGTATTTCTTGCAAATAGGAAATTTATCAAAAATGGATTGAACTTACACTTCTACCCGCTCGACCTTGACACCCCAGGGATCTGTTGCATCATCCAGCATTAACTAAAATTTATCATTTCAGAAAAATATAACTTACAAGTATAAACCTTTCATTTTTATTTTTCAACTGGGACTTTAAATTTAGATGGATGCAATATTTAGGATATATTTTTCACTGCCAGGAATTCTATCAAGAAACTTTTTGATGCCGGAGTAGCAAATTGAATATTCATGCAACCCATGATCATTGCTAGAATGGCCTGAGGGTTCCAGCAGTGCAATCCCTCATCGGAAAGCATCTCGTTTTCTGTTCTAGTTACTAATTGATATACCCCTTACATGTAAGTCCTCCCGTCCCATTTATTAATAACAGGGAACATTAAAACTGGTTTAAATTTCAAAACCAAACTCATGGTAACCACCACTAAAGATAACTATACCTGAGCAGTATTCGTGAGCATGAGTTAGCAGGGAAGCTGCTAGATGTGCGTTCACCCACTGCTACGCATAGCGTCGAGAGTATTCTTCAGTTTGCCTTCAGCCTTTGCGCAATTATTCGACGAAGCAGAAAAAACACCTAGCCAATTAATTGACTGCTGGAAATCTAACGACCAATTACTTAATAGAGGATTGGGGCCTCGTAGCTGATTTGGCTAGAGCTTTGGCTGTACTAAAGCCTTCCCCTTGCTGGTGTGGGTTCGAATCTCACCAAGGCACCAGAGTTTTTCAGAAGTGTGTCGAAGGATTTATTGAAATCTGCTGAAATCCTCAATTAAAAGTAAGGTAATTAACACAAATCTTGGTGGGCATTTAAAGGACGTTAGTTCGTTCTTTTGATTTTGCTCAGCGCAGTGACGTGCACCTGTAATTCAGTTTGCGGCAAAGCTTTCTGATACCAGCGGTTCAGTCCTCCGTCTGCACATGATGATCCGGTCCCATGCTAAGCAAGGTGTTGATATGGAACCCACATCAACATGCAAGGTGTTTAGATCGCTGAAGGAGAGATGCACCGGATCAGTAAGGCAACCCATTAGCCAAACCTTCGCCTGCAGCAGTAGACAGGAGACAGTTATTACCGTAAATGTCACTTACTACACCCAGTCAACGAATATTCTACCCTTAAATAATCAGTTTATTTCCTTGCGCCTTATCGGTCATCATCATCGGGCTCATCTTAAATAAGCCCATTTGACGAGGGCACAGTTGTCCGTTCATTTAAAAGCAAACAGGTTTATGACGGTAGAATATTCCGTTGGAAAAGTGAACAATTTGTTTCCAAACGCCACCAGGTCACATCAGAGGTTGTCTTTTCATTCAAACACCCGTAATTTATATATTTTTCAGCTTGTTTGCCAAAGCAATATTAATTTGGATATATAACCTGCATGGAGCCCGATATGGACTCTCGTTCTGCAAGAATCTCCGACAAACTGCGGGTTCCCAGAACGTTGCGTAGAGTTGTCGCGGCTAGAAGTCTCGTCGACCGATCGGCATCCTCCACATTAGTGACAGCAACAACAGGATTGTATATGCGATAGTATACAACTGCATCAACAGCCACAGTAACGGAATCCTTAGTGAGGACCTGAAATGGCGAAGAATAACATAACACCACGTTTTGCAGAAGATTTAAATCGAAGAAGAGTAAAGCTCTTGTTACTTTAACCAACTTTGGAAGGGACAACGAACTTTTTGTGGGAGTATCTACTGAATCAACCACGAAAATACTTTTAGTATAGCAGAAGTGGCTTGATATATCTGGCATCATTTTTAGACTTTCAACTAACAAAGGGCTTTGGTGTTTATATACTGGGTTATGAAAGTTGAATTGTTAAACTAATAAAGTTTCTCTGAAAATAGTATAGCCTTTAACCTCCAAAGCTTTGGTCTGACCTCTTCGCACACGTAATAAGCATGTAAGTAATAAAATTAAAACTACTCCAAAGATTTTCTTCGAATAGCTTTATTAAAGAGTAAATATTAAATCAATAGTGGTTCGCGCGTTTGTCATTCAATCTCAATTTTTTTACATGAAAAAAAGTAGTGGCCTCTTATCGGGAAAGAGTTTTTGTAAAATTAGCAGACTGCTTTTTGATAAATAGTCTTTGGCATAATTATCCTAAAAAACTGATGCAAAATTAACGAATAGTCAACTGCACTGTTATCAACTTACACCTAGTGTTGTTTATTCATGTCATTAAATGTTTGTTTGCAGTTACGTTTATGTGTGCTATAATTAAACACAATATAGGGACTTGCAATCGACTGTGCTTTCAGAAGGAAACCAAACAGTTTTACCCAAATCCCTGTTAAGGTACGAAAAGATTATGTTAACATCTATCTCTGATGAGGTTCCAAGCTCCCCAATAAATACCTCGAGCTTTCTTCCCACTGGTCATTCAATCTTGGATGTAAATCGCGGGCTTTTGAAATTGATCTGCCATTTTTTCTCCTCACTTTCATGTTAAAGTTTCTTATAGGTACACAGACTGGCCATTTTTCTCATTAATTGCTGCTATAACGCACTTCTATTTATTTTAATTACAATAAGGATACCATTTGTAAACAAAGCCGGCGACGGTTTGAAGAAAATCCTGCGCAAATTTTGGGATTCATTCACAGACAACCACACATGATGCTAAGAGTTGCACATTTCGGTAACTATACATCAGCTGTTTTCTTCCGTTGCTCTTTCGTTTGCGTATTAATTTTATGCACAGGTAATGGAGGTTTTTATGCTTAAAACTCTGAAATGATATTTTCAAAATAAATCGTATTTCTTTCTCTCTTAAACGTTCCTTCAATAATTCAGAGACAGCATTTTCGGTACTGATTGTTAAACTATATGTTTAATTTTAATCTCGAAACAACATTGGCAAAATACTAACCAGCGTTGATAGTGTTTTCCTAGGACCAGAAATAACTGCCAAGTAGGCGAAAGGAAGTTGACCGGAATTTTGACTGTTAAACTTAACGCGGCACTTCCCACTTTAAAAAAATCGTGCATCATGTTTGACAGCACTTTTCGTTTTGCGTTACATTTGCCATTATCTTTTTTTGTGTTTTTTTTCACATATATTAGGGAAATTTTGTACATTTCTCCCGTAAAGCCTCAAAGAATTATAATTCGGCACACATTATGCGTCCACAGGGCAGTTTGACGTGAAAAGTTTTGACTTAAGCACGCACGCATACACGCGCAACCAAATCTTTGTTTCTATGGTCTCGAGCTGAAAAAAACGCGTCATTAAAAAATCTGTTGGGATTTTTTAAAATTTTATTTGCATGAATGCAGCATTTGATTGGCTTTAATAAATTTGAAAGTTGTCACATGAAGATGATCGAACCCTAGGAGCGTGTCAATTTTGATCACTGTATTTGTAAATCGATCTAACTGTACTCACACTTTTTTCACCTTATCGTAAATGTAGGCCCCTTCTTCTAGCCAAAACCTCTCGTCCTTTCGGAATCACGAAAACATCGTTGCTCCATTAAGATTTTTTTCTTTTTTCTTTTTTTGAGTAACGGCTTATGCTCATTTGTTTAGCAGTTTCGTAAAATTATCCTCAGCATTCAGAATGTTTCTGTTCATGGTTATCTGCAACTGTAACACAATTTATGCTTGTCCCATCTAGCACCCCATGTAGAGCAGAAAATCTGTTCAATCACTCCCAAACGGTAAATTGAAATGAGGAGGCATGTTTCACTTAATTACCTCTTGTGGTGGAACATCGAAGGTCACTGTTCGTAGGTCGACCTTTCGGATGGTGTCCAAGCAAGGCAGAACAAAGAATAGACCTGGTCCACGCGCGCCATTTGGAAGAATACGACCTAACCGGAAGATAACCGCTCTCTCGTATTCAGCAATAACCTGTAAGCGCAAACAATATTATAGAACATCGTTATTAAAAACGCCTAAAAAGTTAGCACTGAATGTACGTTCTTCAATTTGCTGTGTTACACCAGAAAATTCATCCTTTCTTTTTATATATATTCAAGGGAATGACTGTGACTGAAGTCTAGGTAACCAACACCGTCATTCTTCTATTGCTTGTCTTTGCGCACCTCAGGGCAAGTACTTACTGTTTATGTTTGTCTAATTGTGAACAATGAATAAATTTTTCCCATTTTCTCACTTCATTTTACTTACAAGACAGAAGATAAATGTAGATTGTTGTAAAATTTTCAATTCAATTTCCACTATAACCGGTGAATAAAAGCAACATAGCGAATTGTTGGGTCTATTTTTCAAATAGGCCGCATTAATACTGAGCATAAGTTCATGATTTGTTCTTTCACGAATCCTCTGCTGTGCTGGACATTTGCTTCACTGATTAACTGCGTGATCTGTTTTTTTGCCATAAAGTTGTCTGCCATGTTTACTTCGTATATTTCTGATCTTGCCATGCATGTGTGAGGTCTCCTGCATATTCGAGGGTTCGGAATTTGTGTAATAAAATCTAAACTTAATGAGAATTTCGTCTGTTGATGAACGATCTCAATATGTGCGTGACCAGAGTAGATATAGTTAAACTATATCGCATTATCCACATGCACACCTAACTATCCTATCAATTTTACCGCTTATGACCCTAAAAATCCAACATATCGCTAAGCATGCCGGACTCACTTCGAGAAGTACACCACTGACAGGATTTAAGGGTATAAAAACAAACATTAAGATCTGCAATAGAGTGCAGATGATCATTTTGCAACTACCTATATCACTTTAAATGGTGAGTAAATTATGAAGGATCTACTCAGTTTCTAAATTTTTCCCACTTTTTCAAAACTGAGGAAAATGTTTTTCCTTAGGGGTTCTTTACTGCTAAAGGATAATAAAAGGTTAAAAGGGGAGAATTAATGAACTTGTGCCTCTCAAAATCAACTCAGGCTGGAAAGGATGAAAGCTAAGTTTGCTTTCCTATATGCCCTTCAGGGCTAAAAGTAGCTTAGTTTCCAGAGGACTAAAATACAAAGTATAAACTGCATGTTCTAAAAGAATGCTTTTTGATGAAGATTTGTAAGGCTTGCAAAAGACTGTCCAGTCAATGCTAAAAGCTTCCGTAAGTTGGATATTTACTTTTTAGTGCATCAAGCCGCAGAACACGCATAAACCCATAAATTTGATCTTTGCTCGTGAGATCAGGCCATCTAGCAGTTGCCTACTTTTGAAGTGCGCAGTTTTTCGGCTGGCATGTAAATGGTATATGAAAGAAGCGCTAATAATTGCGGTCATTCTCTTTTTCAGTCGTTTTACCATATTTGCTTTATAAATTTAAGCGATATTTAGGACATAAATCTCAACGTTTTACTCAGAACGAAGTTGTTTTCAAAGAGGCATGCCATCGGCTGATGCGAATTATTTTGCGTTACGAGTTGGTTCAGCTTCTAGTAGCGGCGGGGAAAATTAGATGCTTTAAACTTAACTTCAATCTAAATTGCAATAGGTTTCCATTTTATATTTCCAAGGACCAATAACATGAATTTTTATATTCAGTTTCAAAGTATGTTGAGTACAGGGAAAGAGCTGTTAACACATTACGGCTGAGAAAAGTCTGAAATATTCACTGTAAGTTTAGAGATTCATCACACAGTAATTTTAAATAACATGAACCTGACTAACTTTTCGATAGCAGCTTTTTCTTATGATTGGGCGAACTCATTCTATTCAGTTAATGTTTTATCACTGACTTGTGTTCTCTACTATTCAGCAATATGTCACTGCACGGTCTAACTCAGCATTATTAAGTATATTTGCGAGATCTAATGCCTCAAATATTCTAGAAATAATTTATTAATCATCTATATGTTTAGAACATGAATTCGATTTTTATGAGCCTGCACATAAACGTTTGCGCATAAAACTATCTCTATCCTATTCTGTTTAAACGTCCTCTGTTTAAAATATCAAATATGAAAATATTTAGTAAGAATGCCTAGTTTATTTCTAGGGTCAGCGCGATTTGGAAAGTAAATCAACAGACTAATCTCTTTGCGAAATTCTTTTGTTCATTTAATTAAATTTGAGGTATAAAAAATTTTCAAAACAAATTTATTTGTCTAATATATATATCTACCTCATAATGTTTGTCTCATTTCCCGGTGATTTGGTCTCTCAATAACTTTCTTCTAGGTCAACTGACAACTTCTGGCATTAATTTTTGATGAACCCTTCCATAGGCCAACAATACACCTTTTGTGTTTTTCACTTGTTCCCATGCCATTCATTCAGAAACTATGGTCACATTAACCGGCTTTACATATTTTTTATACATAGTGTTAATTAAATTTAATTTTAGTTCTAAATATCATTTATCTTAAAGGCAGTAGAGATAAATATTCAATAAGTTAGTGATATTGAGAAACCATTTATTGTGGCATTGGGCCTTATTTAAAGTTATTTTAAAAATTCGCCGGGTGACTGAAACTTCCTCATTAATCCAACAGAGTTGCTGGTATATTTCCTAAGCATTATTAAAACCTCTTAACTAGAAGTTGTATATGCACTTAAAGTATCACACACTAAATCGAGCCCTAAATTATTGCGCAAAATCTAGTCCAGGTGTTCTACCTCAGCAGAAGCACCGGTTTATCCATTCCTTCTAGTCTATATGACTGTCCAGCTGTTCTTGAAATACGAGCCTTTATACGCAGAAGGATGAGTCATTTTCTGAGTTCATCCTAAGAGCGTGTTGATTGTGAAATAATTTTTGAAAAAGCTTTCATTCCAGGTAACATGGAATTACTTCTATATCTCACGAGGAACATCTATTTTTTATCTCCAAAAATACCCTTTTATTTTTGATCTAAGAATATTAAAAACTGTTCAGAAATTTCTAAAACGTTTTAGTTAAGCTCCGTTAGGGCAACAAATGTACATAAAATCACGTTTACTCAACAAAGCTGACATTTCACAAATTTTACCTTCACACAGAAGAGCAGGGAAAAGGGGAGGGTGAGAATCAGAAGAAGATAGGAAAGTACAACCATAAATATGCTGCAGCAGTTTGTTCCAGGGGATTTTTGAGGGGCTGTAAAAGAAGAAATATGCAAACAGTGAAATGGGTACAAGCTTAACTATACTTCATGTGAACAACTGTGTAATCAGCAAACAGCAGGATTCACTAAGGAAAAAATACAGAAAATAACTTTGTTCTGTTGAACCAAGCGTTTATAAACTTTCTATCTGGAATTCTTTTCAAAACGAACTGAAAGATTTCAGTCTCTCTATACCTACGTATTCTTACATGTGTTTTCCCTTTATCTACTAGCTTTTTGTCAAAAGTAAGAATTTTCTGACATGGTAACAGAAGAATGAATTAAGGTTCCCAAAAACGACTGTGATAAAGGATATTTTATATTTATTCCTTTGAAATCTGCCCATCTTTGTTAAGATAGGCGGGTAAATCGGAACTATGAACTCCTTGTACTGCATGTTGTCTTGCGAAAAAGTTAAGGGGAACGCATATCTCCATGTCCTAACTTTTACCCTAATTCTCAGCCAAACTACACCTATACCCCACCCTCCCGGAATTTAGAACACGGTACAATGTAATATGGGAGTCCATGTTTCGTTTCCGGCCAGAAATAAAACATGATTTTCTGATAACACGTCAAGTGTTCAGCTTTAAAAGAGTGAGTTGGACAGGGGCTATAGTGTATACGCAGCCTTTGGTGGTTTTTTTTACTGGGTTCGCACATGACATTATGACTACTGTTCCCCTGACATCGTGCCCAATCAGATGTCAACAAAAGTCACATCGCACGCCCACCAAATGTGGTTTTGACGGTTTTAGTTTTTCTCCTGGAGCATACATAAAGTTGTAAGTTAGAGACATGTATATGAGCACTGTTCCCTTCTTAATCCTACGTTTAAAAACAGCTTGAAACCAAGTGCTGTAATCTATCTTTGCAAACTGTGGTACTAAGTGTCTCTTCAGAATATTTTTGATAAACGCCATTTTCATGTAAGTACAGAATAAAATAACAATGCCGTTTTACTCGGTCTACTGAAATAACTGCTAACTATATACTGTGCCGCTAAGGGAGTCCTCAGTAATAAATTTTAATAAGCGGTAAACTGGCTACCAAATAATGGCCATAACGCTCATCCGCAGGTAAACAAACTACAACAGCCGGTCGGCATAAAGTGACAACAGTGACTTGGGATAAATTTAGAAAAACGTGTAGACTTCAATGTGCGAAGGATGATGTATGAATATCTGGGGAAAGTTGTGTGTTAAAAAAGGTAGGAAAATGGTTTGACAGGTTTAAAATGAGCTTTAATTACGATTCAGACAAGAAAGTGAAAGGCACAGAAATTCAAACTTGAAACTTCAATTAATACCATGAGAACTGAAGTAGCTGTGTTTAGTGTCGTTAAGCTGAACCATGCTGTGTGCAACAGCGTTCATCAAGACGGCATGAACCTCCACCTATGAAACAGACATCACAATCTTCTAACAAAGAGCATGTACGCGAGAGGGCTGAGAATCTCGTCAATCTCCGCCTTCATGAGAGTTCGAGCGTCTATCTGACGAGGTCCGTTGTTTGCCCCAAAAACCACACTCTCTCTCTCTCCCTCCTCAGGCATCAAAAATTTTATTAAAAAGTCAGCGTGTAAAGAAACTAACTTCCTGAACTACCATTGTATGTAACAGAAAAGGAAAGTCTTCATGCGCTGTTGGCATGGAATTTCAGAGATGTGTGAGAGGTTGCAAAATAGAACCTAACAGTGGAAGT
The DNA here is from genome assembly GCA_017591395.1 of Schistocephalus solidus. Taxonomy (NCBI): domain Eukaryota; kingdom Metazoa; phylum Platyhelminthes; class Cestoda; order Diphyllobothriidea; family Diphyllobothriidae; genus Schistocephalus; species Schistocephalus solidus. The sequence continues at coordinate 135,762 of WEDG01000802.1, read as the reverse complement.
TGGTGTAACAACGGGGTGTACGGCTGAGAATTCGCATGTGCGAATCAGAAGTTTAAAGTCTGGCTGCTTTGACGAGAATAAGTAACGGATACTCTGACCCATTTTTGCTTTCGCAAAAGGAAAATTTTCCAATACAAATGGGGTTATCTCTTCAGAATGCGAATTGATATGAAATTTCTTATGTAATTCCACTCCGTTTGTCAGCAAAATTTAACAGTAATTGTATCGAATATTCCAGACCTCTATTTTAATGGTGTCATTTGGAAATACGTGTTTGACCTTTAAAATCAAGTTTTATGACTCCATTGTAGTTCAAGAGGATTCCCGAGACGGAAAACTACATTATTTCATTCATTTATACATTCAGTTACATCCGCTGAAAGGCCTCTTTGCTAATTGTTAGGGAAAGTGGCTGAAGTTTATTCAATTTTCCGGTCGTACATAGAAGGATATCTTCTGTGAAAAAAAACCTCTTTACCGCATCTACAGGCGTAGGTTGTTCTTTCCGCATTTTACACCGTTTAATGCTATGATAGAACATAGAATTTTAAATAAGGTTTTGTATTAAAACCAAACATTAACACAAATTAAAATGCACTTTAGTCGATTAACCATTTCGTTTTGGGCCTGACTAACTAGCACAGTTCCCTCGCGTTCTATTCGATGAAAGTATACATCAACTACAATAATATAAGACAATGCACGTATGCATGAGCTAGACCTTTCCATATGAGCTTGAAGTTGATTGAATTACAAAAGCTTTTCTTAGTATTTTTCATGTGTTTTATGATGTCTGGATTCCTCTTGTCGTACTTTATTAACTGAAAACTGAGCAGTCATTTGATTAGGCTTTGATCTTTTAAACTGTTAATTGGCATTCCTTGTGATAATATTAGTGCGGGTTTGTCTTTATTCAAGCAATAATTGTTACCTAAAGTTCATTCAGGAAAACATTTTGTTATATGTTTAGATAAAAAGCATTGGTTCCGAATTCTCAGTGATGTTACCGAAAAATTGGTTAAAAGGGTGATTCCTTTTTACACTTTTATAAAGGATCCTTATATAACGGAGCTTGATTAAGCTCGTGGAAGGCCGGTTTGAAGTTGGTAATATCAGAGGATTTAAGATGGAGCTAATTTTTGGCAGAATAAAATCTGAAACTTGTATATCTTAGATGGCAAAGGATGAAGGTCAGATGCTTAAAACATCTACTTTCAATGCCCTTCAGTTAAAGTTCCATTTGCAGTTGAGTTTAGCGTAAACATGCATTTTTGCATGTTTTAGACACTAAAAACCGTCTATGCTCAGCAATGAAACTTTTTGAGAGCAAGTAGTCCCAAAAAAATCAGGAAATCACTTTAAAATGATTTACCGCTTGTAAAAAAGTAGGGTTCGGCTAAAGTACTCTTTGATTCAATTCGTATCCAAGATTATTTCTGAACAGTTATTGCGTTGGAGGCATAAAAACTGGAAGTAAGCGATCCAAATCGGCTTGATATTTAGACGGTACTTAAAGCCTTTGAACACTTTGAACTTGGAAACAGAATTGTGACAAGAATACTGGAATAATTTCAACTGTGATCCGTATGACGTCAACCTATTATTGAATACTATCCACTTTAACACTTAAGACTGCACACCTTAAGACATTTGGACGCTTAGCATAATGGTTCTATTGCTAAAATTTTGGATTTTAATCCGATTTTCTAAGAAAGCACCAAAATATTTGGAAACGTCCGCGGAGACTGTGTATTTTTTAACTCTAAAAGTCCAGCGATAATGTTTTTCGACAGACACGTAAAATAGCAATAGAGACTCAACAGTTTGAAACTTTTCAAATCAGTTGAGTCTCTTTTAAAATATTTTCGGTGGTATAGCTGTCAAAACTAAGGTACGTTGAATGCCTAAAATAGTTTCTCTGCTTATAAGATTTGCATGGCAACCTGAAGAAGATTAACATTCTAATTTAAAAATCACATGACCGACAATGCCCTGTTCGTTATCTAGCTTCGTCTCCATATTTTTCTTCCTCAGTTGGAATTTGGAAAAACGTTAACTGACCTACGTTCCAAGCAATCACTGATCTCAATTTTGATTCAGTAACTTAACATCTATTTCTCTTTCACCGCAGTCACGCTTTTCTTCCAGTGACTTCGGATTATCACTTAATTTTTCTGCCAACGCCCTCTCCGATTGCACAGGGGATAAACAACAGCTGAATTTGATGCTAACTATCAGTTCCCGTCACGTTTTCGCCTGCTATGCACGCACGCGAACTAGTGCAGCTTATTAGACTGGCAGTCAATAAATCTGTCATAAATGAGGCTTGAAATGTTGGCATAAATTTTCATATTCAATACATGTCTATTATTTATGCTCCCTAATGCTTCCGGGTGATTGCTTGTGGATATGTTGATATTAAACTTACTCGAATGTCCGGACGCTAGCACGCCATTTGTCTCTACTTTTTTGAACCTCTTAAAAGTTACATGCAAAAGCGGACGCAGTATTTTGACTGTCATTTTCGAAGTGACGAAGAAAATTATTGTCACTGGCACGCATATAACTTTTGCTTTCAGTAATGTTTCATAGAATATTTTTACTCATAAGGCATCTCCCACAGCCCTTTTGGCTAGACTGCGTCTTGTGCAGACTGTTGCTCTTGCTTGTCCGATCTAGCAATCACTAATGTATTCACCTTCCTACCGACTTTGTAGTACTATGAGAAGCCTCCTACAGTCTTGCGTACTTTTCTTTCGAACCGATCACCTGAAACCACTCAGAGATGGTTTATGGGCGATTTTTTGGTGATATTTTTGCTATTCAGCGTGTTAAAAAATAATTCTGATAAAAATCAGATGCTTTCTGGACAGTGTATCTATGCGATTCGCATGCATTTTGGTCCATGCTGCGATCACCCCCTCCCCGACAATAAGATATCCCTTGGTTGTTATAGAACGTGATTCGCATTTTGATCCCTTTTCGTCGCCCAGCCTCCTAGTCTTCCAATGTCCATTCCCCTTAATTCCATGCGAATAAGAGTTGTACGCTGATGTATTATATTTGAAGATAATGAGTCTTGACAGGCATTCGAATTGTGTACATCTGTCTATTTAACTCAGTTGTTTCCGCTCATCTTTTTTGGCATTGCGCCTTTGAGTCTGTGTGACAAAAGTATTTTAGATAAACATTGCTGGCAAAGACAAGTAAAGACTTATTTGAACTATTCAAAATCATTTTCTTTTCGAGGTTGGAACATGATTAACTAGAAGCCAAGATGTTGTTGTGCAAGAATTAGCCGGTACTGGTACTTCAAATTCGATTAATTAATACCTTCGACTTTAAAGTATACATAAAATATGGTCAATTTTATATGGAATTTGCAGCATGAGATAGGGCATCAAATGTGTAAATATCTAAAATTATTTACAATCACCTGGAAAATCAGTAGTGTGTGCGTTTTTATAGTTACTAATAGATATCGTTTTGCTGGTCTGAGTTACCTGTTACTTTTGAATAAAGCACTGAGTTACTTTTAACCGAAATGGTTGTCTGAAATTACATAAAGAACTTCGAATGCACACTTTAATGCCGCATCTGGGAATCTGGATCAATTTTGATTTAAAGACCCTAAGTAGATCACAGACTGAACCGTCCCCTGTATTGCAAATGGCCTCATGCTAAATTCCTGGAGTAATTAGGTCAAGGGTTAGAATTGAGGCTAGTGTTAGGGATCGGGTTAACCTTATAACAGGGAATAGAAAACCCTAGAATTAAGTAATGGGTCATCCGCAAAATCCAATCCTTGTTTGGTATTTTGCATTTCTAGGCATCTTTTGTTTGCCGTTACCATCGAAAGACAAACTTTTCAGCTGTTTTTCAATAAAGCGTCACATTTATATGCAAAAATATTTTTCTAACGTTGAAGTGTTGTGGCAAACAGTAACAATGTAAAACAGCAACGACCGTGGGCATCTTCGGTGGACATGACAGCCAAAATATATCAAAGAATATGATTAAACTAACTGTGGCTCTATAAGGGTGGTGTAGGGGGTTGTTCATGCAGGTGTCCGCATTTTGCTTCAACCGCCTGCATACGATGTGAAGAGTAGATTCGCTGCCAGAATAAGGGTGGCTAAGTCAACCTAATAAGGAAGTATCAAGTGAGTTTTCGCACACGTTTTATAGCGTCCCAGGACCGATTGAATTAAGTTCGCATGCCTTCAAATGCCGTCTACTCTTTCTGCAAACTCTTTTGACGAAGCTATACCAAAGGAGCCAGGGAGACTGGTACGGATGTGAATTTATAACAGACTGGCTGACCGGATGTTGGGATCCTTCTAAACGTGTATTTTTTTTCTCGGTTAAACATCCCAACGTTCTGGAAGAAGAATACCCACCGATTTTTGTTTACGTTCCCTCCAACAAGGTTAACGCCTTGACCTTTCTGTTTACTCAGCGTGATAAGTGTCGTTTTTCGGTCCCTCTGACACTTTTAATGTGGTGAGATGAGCCCGCGGCTTGCGAAAAGAGATCGTTTCGCTTTTTAGAGTGTTCCAGCGTCTCACCATTTAACCTTCGTAGCGATTTTTAGGTTCTCCTGACCCAAGGTGAACCCAGCATGTTTGTTATCACCTCCCGTCACGTAGCGTGACAGCCGCGAAACACAGACATATCAAACACCTACTCCCTCCCTAAGCCCTTGGTTGAAATAGAATATAACCCCCGACCTCTAAACTGCCTCAACACCCTCCCTCTTACTGTTCATTGGCTGTTTGTTACTTTATCCTCACTTAAATTATTGTGCAGTCCTGAGGATAAATAATCGAAAGCGTGCGTTTACGAAACTTGACTTCTTCCTCAAACAGCTCTTTTGTAAAACGGGAATATACAATGCCATTGATAAAATGAAATTGATGAATGCGAAATTTACCACGAAATCAGCATCAGAAGGGAAATGTTTGGCCTGTTTTTACAAAAATGTTAAAGTTTCTAAGGGCAGTAAAAATAGTGGTTAAAAAGTGCTACTAATTAAGTAGTCATAATTAACAAGTGTTATATTAAGGGTGACTGAGAAGATGCCTATGTAATAGCCGGCCACCTGGTGCTGTTGACATAACCTAGGATGACGGTTCAATATCACAATTCCGTCCAGGGAACCGTATCTAACAGAATTCATTTCTCAGAATTTCAGGTAATTTTTTAAAGGATACGTCACCCACTGTAATTTCAAAAAAATCACTTGTTTAAATTCCACCCTCCTCTTCGCTGATGCTAGTTTGTTAGCATATGATGTCTCACTTTCTATTAACTGCTTGATAGTGGGATACAACAAATGGAATTCATGGAATCATTCAGCTGAAGTTTGGGCTAATGTATTCAATGTCAAAACTATAAGTGTTACCTTTTTTCGATGCGATGTGAAATTGAGTGGACTCTAAAATCAATTTCATCCTATTTTGCGTTCTCTCTGTTACTGAAATGGCTAAGAACTTTTACTTGAAATATGGCCTGTAATTTCTTTTATTTTTGTCATAAGTTGAAATTTTAGACCATCGAAAAGGAACCCCTAGGTTTTGCAATGTTGTCTCAAGCAAAGGTGATTTATCTTTCTCGTCTCCACATTGTAGTGAGGTCTATACATTTTCCAGTGTCTCACTTTGACCTAAGTACTTGTTTTCCTCATTATTACTGTTGGTAAACACGATTATATGCATCGGTAGTACTAATTATATTCCTCCTCTTCTTCTTACCAGCTGGGCGGCTTTTCCCGAATGTAAAACTTTATTTGTGATTAAAAATTAACAAACGTAAAAAAGTAAACGGAGAACGGTGGTTTCCCTCAATCATTACTCACTTACATCGCAGGGGATACAAAATGTGCGCATTTTTGTAGGGACTTTTCTTATTTGTACGCGCGACCAGTGTATGGACAAGGACGTCGAAAAGAGAAAACTCGAGATGAGAGCTGTCCCGCCAGAGACTAAACGAAAAATGCAAAATAAGATTTCGAAGGGTGGCAACGTGTTTTTTTAGTTTGGCGATCTGTGCAGCGCTTAGCTTGGAGGTCCCATCGTGTGAACCAGTCAGCACGAATAACTAAGGGTGCGAAAACCGGTCAGGTTTTATGTGAGGAAAAGCTGAAAAGTAAAAGTCCCCATTTTTTCCTCATTGACGGCCCTTTCATTCTTCCTTAATGCATTATCTATCAAATAAGCTGGAAAGTATGTACACATGGTGCTAAGCGTTGAAAGAAAATTTCGAGTTACTGAAGAAATGACGGTGCCTAGACAGCCAAATATTCCGCAATCTCGATTTTAGTCCGGAGGGCTCAACCAGTCTTATTTAAACAAGCATGCTAAAAACCAACAGTCAAGCTAGGTGCCTAGGATTAGGAAATAAAACTGTTAACTATTAACTCAGTTTTACCAATATTGTCTAAAGCAGGGTTTATATCCCTATAAGTGCTCTTTTAATACAGTTTCAGTATTGTTGAGTTTCAACTTCTTGTTTCAAGTAATCTGGTCTTTATCTGATCACGTTTCATGCTTAAGCACCAAAAATGTCCATAATTCTGTCTAGCTGATCGTTTGAACACTCGAGGCCTCTGTAAGTTCAAATTTCTAGTTAAAGTCAACTTTTCGTCTTCTGTCAAGGGAGACGACCTGTAGTATGAGGCACATATTCCTATGTCTTACGGTCCATTATTCATTAAATGGTTTTTTTTAAAGTGCATCCGACATTTATGCATTTGTAATAAATGATGCGTAAGCTTCGGGTCAGAGAGCAAGATAACTTCCGTTTGGTATATGTTTACATAGCAATGTGTCACATGTTATTAACGTAAATGATATTTGATTGGAACCACATTCGAACATTCAAGGCAGATCGATCGCAAACATCATGAACACTAACTCGGATGACCTGGCTGGAGTAATTTAATAGCGTGGTTCGTTTTGAGTCATCATTTTTCAAAATGTTTACAATTTGTCTCCGGATAAATTATCGTTGACAGAAAAGTAAAATAGAAGACATTATTTTGGTCACTGCGGCCAACGTAGCCCGATTTTTGTGAAGCTGTTGAGTAAATTCGGCCATGTTCTTATCAAACTATCTTATCTCGAATTGGCATTTAACTATAGAACTGAAGGCGTTTTCTCTCAAAATAAGGCAAAAGGGAATTTTTTCAAATCTACCTTCAAACCTAGATGAGTGTCTCAGATTGAATTGTTGACTTTTGAAGGAAATTAACTCCAGGTTTGTCTACCTTAGCGGCCTATCCACTATTATAAGAATAACAGATAAGTGAAATGCTGCTTAACTGATATGCAGTTTGCAGACGAGAAGAAACTTTATAATAATTTTAATGTTGCATTGAGCTGGGTTGATTTTAATCTCATAAAAATATCTCTCTTCAAGAAAGAACAAGGATAGTAATGTTAGAGAAGAGTCAACTTACGCTAACTGCAACGCTCCCATGATTATTCGTCTGGGCTACTCCCCTCGACTTCATGAGTTCGATCTGATACATATGCTACATAATGTTCGTCAAACATACTTTTTACAGACGTAAGCTACAGGATTTACCGATCTGGCAGCACAGCTACTAGCTTAATTCCCGGATACTTGTTTCGCCGATATTCTGCCACCACATGGCACAGCTGAGAAGTATTCGGTACATCAATGAGTCCTCCAACGTTTCCAGTGTGTTTTCTGGTAAATACTTCATTGTGAAACATGTTTCCATTTATTCTTCACGGAAAGAAATCGCCAACTACGAGCAAATCAGTCGGAATTAAGCTGTATATGCAGCAGAGTAATTCCCTATATGATATGTAACCATTTATGATGCTGTTTTGGCAGAACTGTAAAGCAGACACATTATGGAACTTGAAAGGGGCAAAAAGAAATATTTGGTCAAAGTAACCATGAACTACTACGGATTTTAGTACCTAATATTTCTTAAGTGAACTTCAAACTGGAAATTCTTGTCCATAAAGCAAATTAAAAATGCCTTTATTGTGGCTGACAGTAAAAGAAGGCGAAATAGCTCCGGTTCTTGTAAAACAACCAAAAGATACTTACTGATTGGTTAAAGTGTTTTGCCATGATGGACGTGCGCAGAAAATCCAGTGTGTTATCGTGGAGGACATAATCTGTAATTGCGCCCCTTTATAATCGGTAATGACCCTGCCCAAACAATATATAAGTATCACATAACTGTGGTCACTTCTTCCCGAATTTCATTGTGGACTGCACTGCTCGTCATTTTATAGTACAACTTCGGGTGAAGGGAAAACTTACGTTGGGTGTTTTACGGCTTTTGGTTGTATTTGAAAAATGTGATCTTTCATAAAATTCCAGCTATATAAAAATGTTTATCTTTTGTTATATTATAAATGGCAAAAAATTATGCTTGCTTGGTTTTACATAAAACAGTTGGTAACTTAACGTGTTAAGGAAGAAATTCATCTTTCACGAAAACTATTCAAGAAAGCAACAAGTACGACCTTTCGAAGTACAATGGACAATATGCTATAAAAAGATGCTTCTTTCATCTAGTTTACTGGAAGTTACTATGCCGCTAAATTCCCTCGTATATTTATTTTATTGCTTTGTCGTAAATGCCTCACTTTACAATTATTCAGAATAATTCTTTACAAAAAGATATTGATGTTATCCTAAGCTTTGAAGTCCAAACTCTAGTCTGCTTGATTGGTTTTTGAGGAGACCGAATCTTAAATTATGGCACGGACACCCTTCATCTTTTACTTAGATACCAAACTGTTTTTTATTTACTCCAAAGGCAAGAACTTCTCAACAGCATATGGCAACATAGTTATTACATTTTAATTTAACCATACTAAGGTGGCCACATAATATTTTACCAAATCGCGTTTTCTATTTGACGTTATGGTACTATTAGGACCTTTATTAACCATTCTCAAATAAAAAAGCATATTTTCGCAAATGAAAATTTGTATTTGACACGGTAACTGCAACAACTGCTTTAACTAATGCTTTGCGTTTCAATAAATTAACTCAATTTTTACACAGCTATTTTACTATTCAAAAATGTTTCCGAACTTTGGCTGTTTCTATAACTTTCCATTAGAGTCGCAGTCGTCCTTAAGTCAAGAATCAAATCAAAATCAGAATCAGCAAATTTAATAAGACGTTGAATAATTTACACAACAGGAACTTCTGTACACTGCACGGCTAGTGTTTTCATACTGCGCATTGTGGCCCCAATTAATGTTTACTTTTATGAAATGTTTATGTCATTTATGTAGCCCTAATGTCAATCTGCTTCCATTTTTTTTTATTCCTCGTTGCATTTCAAACAGTTTTATCATTACGACTAATGTAAAGCTTAGCATTAGAGCATATTGTTAGGGCTATGGGTTAATAATAACGATTAGAGGTTGACATTTGGACGAGGGTTAGGGGTGGGATTAGCGCTTGGGGTTAAATTTAGTGCCCGGGTTGGGTTTATGTGTTAAGGCTTAGGATTAGGCTTAGTGGGTTAAGGGCTAGATTATTAACGCTGTCCAATGTTATCTTCAGTCATGGCTATCATGAAAGTCAGATGTAACGATAAAGGCATCACACTTTCTCGTTCAACATGACCGATCAAGGGCTGCGAGCAGTTTCCAAATAGAAGCTAACCCATGCCTTGGGTTTTCATTTTTCACCCGTTTTCAACTCCTAATTTCCGGGACTTCGAATTGCGTGCTTACGTTTTTGCGCTTTATTGGTCTACTTAAACAAACCGAAGACATATACGTAGTTTTGAACTTTTGCTCCCCGAAAACAGCTATCTGTTAGTTCTGTTTTGCCTCATTCGTGAAACCTCCTATTATCACCAGGAACCCTTGCCTCCCGCTTTCTGATTGGGACCACATATCCGAGGGCCAACGCAGTAACTTTTAAAACAAAAAAAGGAATTCAACTACTCTGTTTCTTCCTTAAATCCCAACCTCTCCCGCTCCTGTCCGAGACAGCTGCCTTAGCTTTTATCTCCTTCAAAGTAACCACTCAGAGGCTATTTATCTTCAAATGTGGCGCCAATTTATATCTTGCTCCTCTTAATCAGGATGCACCCCACACCGGGGGGTGAAGTCTGTCAAACCATAAACATTTACCAGCTATCTTTGGCTCGTTTTCAACATTTTTATCTCTGAAGGTCTCGCTGTTATAACAATTGGCATTTTCATATCGACTTAAGTTACCAAATTTTGAATTTATAATATGGAATTTTAATTCACCGACATCCGCTCTTTCGGATCAATTCTTATCGAGAGTGCCCCGTCTTGCAATTACACTAATTTATAGCACTGGAATATTCGAGGGATTCATTATTTCATCAACAAAAAGTGCTACGAAATCTATGATTACTTCATTGGATGCACGCAAACTATTTCGACTTGTCGGCTAGAAATTGGGACATTTTGGAAAGATTTTCTCAAGTGATTTTCTTCTGTGCTGCAACTCAAAAATGACTGCACAAGCAACAAAGAGGCCTTTCGGAGCATTTTCCTTACTAAGGGTATCTGTCTTACATAATCTGACATGTGACAGGAGTTGTGGAGTGTCGTGCGCTACACCTCATTCCACTGATTCATGGCCACTCCATGTCCCCTAGGATGGTTTGGTGGACGTTTGGAGACCAAAACTCATGCTGATTTACTGCTGTAGATTTCACTCGAGAGTCAACAGAGGACAGATAAAAGTCAACCATCTCACCCTCGCAGTCAGCTGTACGAAACCATGCTTGGCATGGCGGCTATATCCCGATAATAGTCCTTGGACGACTGGCTAAACCATACGAGGGTCTCCGACGCGTGTTTCTGCAACTGTGCTAGTCCTCACGCTTACCGAAATCCACCATTCCTACTCGGAAAATTGCGTACTGCCTAGAGGACCGTGTGCAAACCTGTGCGGGGTCCAGGCTAATTCGGGTAATCTTTTCACTGGGGAAAATTCGTGAACAACGGTGGATTTTGTTAATCCTCTGAAATAAATAGTAAGAACTAGGGACGCGTTTATTGTTCTTTCACCGAGGAAGGATGGCTAGTACTGCATGCTAATGCAAGTTTGAAAAGCGTACATTCAGAAAGCTCTTCATCGCATTTTTACATAAAAATATGAGAGCAAAGAATGCGAAACTGTCTCTTCCTCATCCCTAGGCCATGGTCCGGTCTCCCAGAATGGTCTTGCTCGCGCTGGCAGTCCGAAATATTTGTTTAGTTTTTAAGATAATCCAATGTGATCGCTGTGGTCGCTCTTCGCATCTTCTTCTTCTCACTTACTTCCTGGAACTCACATTTTCATTTTTATCGATAATTCAATGTTCGACCGGCTGGAATACACAATAGCATTGGAAGCCAGATAACAGGTCTACTACATAGTCGGTATCGTGGCTCTCAAAGATAGCCGATTTCCCTATCAAGGGCAAACGGCGGACTCGGGTATCAGATAACTCTCGTCTAGAGCAGGCGTCCAAAGGTAGAGGGACGAGACTCAACAGTTGCTTTCGACACCAAATATAACTTGCTATCGCTGTGTTTTATCCTGTATTGAATCGCGGATCCCCTCACGACCCTTACAGTCACTTCGCGGGAAAAAACTCCTTCGTCGTCACTGCCTACTCCGCGCATCGACAAGTTCAGACGACATAAAAGAGTAATCCAACGCCGACCTGCGCGTGCATCTAAAAACTTATCACAAGCAGACAAACTGATTGTGCTTGATGACCTGGCTACCCGTGTCAACACGGACTTCACAACCTGGGCAATGCTTTGTCGCCACTGGTGAGCACACTGTCAGGGCTTTTCAAAATTGCCCCGCCATCATCTGTAAGTGGCGGTGGTGGTGTCGGTCACCTTCTCTCTCAAAACAATCAGAGAAATGGAGAAACTTTTCCAGCAGAGAAAGCACCTGAAGCTGACGAAATCCCAACGAAAATCTACAAATATTGTGACCCTCTTACTAATGTACAAGCTTCTATCAGTGTTCACGGCGATTAAGCTTAACAGACAAAGCCTTAGAGACTTAAAGATTACCAATATTCCACACATATGCAAAAGCAAGGGACCAGGTATCTTTTGATAAACACAGAGATATCGTTCTCCCCACACTTTAAGGCGAATTGTTGCATGGATCCTTCTAAATCACCTAAATGCGCGTCGGGAGCAGGGGCTGTAGAAACCATGTAGAACGAAAAACCTTATCTTCGAGGACCACCACCTGCAGTTGGAATGCCAGAACATGTCTACTAGCCCCGACAATACTTTCGTGGACTTGGAGAATTTCGACGGGCTCCAGAGAATAATCCTGAACTTCAGATGGGGATGGTGATTCACACAATTGGTAAAAAACCACATGATGTTATAACGGTGCCCAAAAAAAATTCTAGTGCCGTCCAGGAGGCAATCGCAGTCAAAAGTGGGGCAGAACAGGGTTTCGCACGCATTCTCGCCCTACTCCGTCTCCTGATGTCTCTGTCATGCCGAGTGAGCAACAGGAAATCAACATCGATGGTCAGACAACTACGCAACATCCGGCGTATAAGCGGCCGATTTATTTTACACAGTTGACTGCCCGCAGAATACATCACTCGAAGAGGACATGCAGCCGGGCGTGGACGTCATCGCCTCCAGCAAATTCCGCCTGCCAATCATCACGAAAAATACAGCCAGCACGCCCCAACCGACGCAATTCGATGTCCATGACGAGTCCATGCTCATTGTGAATGGGAATCGTCGAACAGCACTAGAAACAACTCTGTACTTACGGATACAATTTTCCAAAAAGATGAAATTTCCTTTGCGATCTCCAAAGCCAGCCAGACATTCGGCCGGCCACAGCTACTCAACGGTAAATGTCGTGCCGCACTTCTTGAGATAAAACCGAGGATTAAAGGTGTATTGTCCCGAAAACACTCTAATACAGAGAGTGGGTGGTTTAAATAAAATCAAACCAGGAAACCAAAACGTTTTCACCTCGGCTGCCTACGCACAACCATAAATCTGTGTTGTGAGAAAAGGAGGTCGTAGAATGCATCTGTGTCTTTCGTATTCACGCCATCTGGGGGTTTGGGGGGACAGATAAAACTGCAATGGAGTTTTAAAAGCTGGTGAATGCGCAAACACTTCCTAGAATGCAAACTCGCTACGGGTGCTCGGAGAGAAGTTGGACAAGGGCGTCGTCACAAATACACCATTAAGGCCTCATTCAAGCTCTGGTTACTCATTATTTGGCAGCTCGCACATAATCTGCAGGCACGGTGCCCTGGAACAACCGCTGGCAAGGCAAAACGACAAACTCGCCAGACTCAGCTCTAGTAAACTAACGACCCAGTCCCCCTGCCATCACCACTGTCTCACCACTGTCTCGTCAGCCTACATTCCAGTCATGTATAGGCCTCGTTGGATATCTCTGGCCCAAAGCATCTCTGAATCCAGGATTAACCGGATCGATCACCTGTGAATCCAAAATGGCAGGAAACCTTTCTCCTCCTCGAAACTAAGGATCAGACTGCAATAGCTCCTACTTACTGTAACCTTTTTGATATGATCATCTATGTGAAACCACAAACATCTCCTGCAAATATAGCTTTATACACACGTAAAATTGACGGGGTAGTATCCGTGGCAAGCGCAGACAGGCTTTTGAAATTCGGTAGCTTGTTTTCTAGTATTTTTGACGTTGTCTTCCGATTGGAGTAGGGTGGAAGAGGATAGGAAATGTTTAATAGATGCTGCTCAATTCTCTCTCATTCCAAACTACTTCACATGTAAATCATCACTGCTGGCCCTATCCCGTCAGCAGCAGTAAAGGTCTTAGCTTACTTCGGCTGACCTTTCATCTGTGAGAGACAAGAACCTTCAATTCAAAATCGTGCAATAAGTCTTTTTATTAACCATATTCTAGTCATGGTTTGGCCCATATAATTTTTTAAATACTTTGTTTAGGCAGATTAGCAAAGCTGACAAACACCAGGGAGATTGGAATGGCCATTTCAGGTGCATAAGCCGTCATCAGCTAGTCATACCCAACCCCAGATGGTACCCCACCCGAGGTTTGAACCCGTGACCCGTTGATCAGAAGCCCAACACTAACCATTGAACCAAGGGCTCATTGTCTTGCCAATTTAGATTGGGAATATGGACAGTGGTTGATGAACGCTCACCGATCTTTAATGGAACTCACTCATCCTGTTCTGCCTTGGGGTTCATTCTCGAGCACCGCCAGCAGTCTCTGTTTTATAGCTAAATACTCTTCGGTTTAAAGTGTCCATGGTAAACATGAAAAAGTTAATGAATGGATGCAAATATGCATTTTTCAGGTAAAAGTGTGATTAAGCAGAAAGGAGTCTGATCAAGATCCGGAAAAATTTGCTTATTTTCCTGAAGAGAGAAATAAACCGGAGCACCAGCAGAGCTGGCAGTTGCTAGGGCATATTTACCAGTTCAAGCCCAGTGCAGAAGGTCTGGAGGTAACTGCGCCGGACTCTTCATGCGGGTCAGCGAGCACAATGTCGATTGGCTTAGTCCTCATCATGGCCCAGACTTTAATTAACTCATGACTGGTCTTGCCCGCGACTTGAACAAGTGTCCTGCAGGCAACACGTTTTAATTCGTGATTTACTCTTTTAATAATTCATCACCTTGTTGTACCAATCCCTAATGCCCGTATATGCGCGTCTCGAGCATGCGTGCGGTCTGTCATGTGTAGTAACAAGGACATGTTTGACCTGGGATACGCTGTCTTACGCCAAACTGCTCCCTGGGGTCTAATCTTTCGTCCAATCACCTGACCTGGTTACGTATGGCGCCTGTAGGCCAGTGCAAAAATGTAAACAGTTAGTCCAGCAGAATTGTGCTCGGTTGCCTTTGAAGCGTCCTTACTGTCTAGACAAGCATGCCATTAGCGTAGGTGGTATTTCAGTTTGGGTTCTCCGTGGGCGAACATGTTGACTTAGGACGATGACAAAAACCTTTCGATAGCCATTTCACACAAACTGATAGCTGTGGATTCGGGCCTCAAGTGTCTTTTTTCTTGCGCGCTGGTGTCATGCGCCTGATTCCGGTTGAAGAGCGTTCACATACAGCTCGGCTTTTTGAGCCAACTTATGGTTGCTGTGAAAGCCGAGAACTTATGAGCTAGTTATTACATTCCTGTCCAACTTGCACAGTCAGCATTTCACCTGATAAGAACAGCTGCTGCTACTTTTCTTCTGCCCGTGTGAATTGCATGTACGAGAAGAGTACGATGATGAGCTACGAAAAGTATTCAGCATGTTCTCGCTGGCGAAAACAACTGCCTCGTTACCGTAAAGAGTGTCTAA
Source organism: Schistocephalus solidus (assembly GCA_017591395.1). Lineage (NCBI taxonomy): Eukaryota > Metazoa > Platyhelminthes > Cestoda > Diphyllobothriidea > Diphyllobothriidae > Schistocephalus > Schistocephalus solidus. The sequence continues at coordinate 120,410 of WEDG01000802.1, read as the reverse complement.
GGGTGGCTATTTCCAACTCCTCTGAAATCAGATTACCTGACAAATTACTTTGCTGCATATGCGTTGAACAGATCTTTCATCAAATGAATTTTTCATCCTTTGGCATCCTATTACAGGCAATTTTGGTGGATTTCAAGTGGAATTTCATGTGCTTCCTTTAAGATTTTCAACATCAACATGCTTAAATTTCTAAATGAAGGGTCGTAAAGTAAATAATACTACTGTCAAAAATTATTGGCAAAAGGCGAACTATAATTCAATGTCTTTTTAAGTGTGTGAAACAATAATAATGATTTTTTACAGTTATTTTCGTCATTTACTGCTAAGCTAGTCATGCGCGTTGTTTTAACAGAGCAGTGTATCTACCACAACTTAAAAGTTTATCGCGAGCAGTGCTAGAAACGTAAGCTCTTGAAATTTCACGCAGTGCGACAACGTGTACAAAAGTGCCTTCGTGTGAAAAAAACTATAAGTTTAGTGATTAGTCGAAATAAGCTTATTGCCGAACTTATTCTTTAATCTGGTCTCCTGAGAAAATTAGTTTATTTTTAGAGATTATATAAATTCTATGAGGATAATCCAAAACTATATAGGAAGCTCCGTACCAATCGGCTTAATTCGCATAAATGGTAATCATTTGGCCAAGTGGTCCTGTATGTTTGTGCATGGCGAACACCTCATTATTATCGTCTGCGTAAATCAAAACAGGCGGCGCTTCTTCCTTTGAAGCCAGAAGCGCGTCGTCTTCCTCTAACAAAATCTGCAATCAAACAGGCAATCCCGACTCAGTATAGAGACGGTCGTTGATCATTAACTATTTCCGGGCCAATTATAGGTTGAGCTATTACCGGCTGAAAAAAAAATATTAAAGTGTGGGATTTTTCATTTAGAGGGGAACAGACTGGCGTCAGCAGGACGACGACGGCAGATAAGAGCCAAGTGGTAATTTGGTGTGAATGCCTGACTACGGATTTCGTGCGCGATACATGTTATGTGATTCAAACACATGGAAACTGCGTAAATATGATGCAAGATGCTTTTGCGGAGTAGCGCTAATTTGTGAGCTAAGTTACATGCCCTGAGGGCTGTAGCAATTATGTATCATGCTTTGATGGTGCTCCATAATTCACTCAGTAGAATGCTACATCCGAATCCTCAAAAGGGCACATTTTCCAAATAAGTTGCGCCTGATTTGATATTTTAGCCATGAGTTAACGTTGTAGTTTTCCTTTTTATTTGTAAAAAAACCAAATCGTTTTCATAAGAATGGACTATCGTCCACCAACATGGATCAGCTAAGGGGACTACATCTAACCAATTGCTTTACGCTGAATATGTCTAATAGGTAACGGACATCTCTCGAAAGCCAACAACAGTGACTTTCAAACTCGTAGGTGTCGAAAGTATTTCCAGATATTGGAAGTGTGCTCACCGATCAAGTCAGGGAACATGCTCTTCCCATATGCCATGGGACAGACCGACTTTTACTATTTCCGAATGAGAAGGCTGTCAAAGAAAATGGAGCATGGACTGGTTATCTACGGCTAATTAGTCGTCGTCAGTCAGAAATAACCATTCAAGTATCCTTGGTTTTGGTCAGCATGTGTATTAGGTCATCTCTACAGTACGCTAGCATCTTTTTGAATGCAAGTAAACTGGAAAATTTACCAAACAATTTCCAATTTTCAACCAACATGTCGGATTTGTGATTTCCCGTGCTCACGTCTTCACGTTTTTATCAACAAAAACCTGCGCAGTGGAAAAAAACTACGCTGTGGTCGGCAACTCGCCTTGAAGCGTCAACCGAAAGACAAACGGTCAATTCCAGGCTTCCTTTCAACAAATTGTCGTTCGATCTTCAACAAAACTCATGATATGGAGTAACTTTTGTTGAAAAAAGAACACAGTAAGACTCAAGTGATTTGTCTTCAAGAGAAATGGTTAAATAGTGACATTGACGCACCGCTAATTAGCCCCCGTCTTTCTGTTGCTTTTGAGCAGATCGAAAATCTTCATCCTCCAGTAGAGGTGGTAAGGCGGCTATTTTGGTCAATAAGGATTGGTGTATTAACTGTAAGTCCTTATTTTCGTACTCTGAGGATTCGATAGACGTTATTGCTGTCATATGTAAGCCCCGATTGTTAAATACATTTAAGGGCATTATATCTTTTAGTTTCTATATTCTCCCTCTACCGGTGAAGGTGCGCTTAACCACTTTCTGACGTTCTTTCACAAAAACTGGCTTTATTGTCCTGCGAGCATCTTATTCTCTTATTTGGCGACTTTAATCGTTTGAATTTACGTCCATTTACGTTGTTAGGCTTTGATGACCTTGTTTCCTTTAAAACTCGCGCTGATGCCCCATCTTGATCACGTTTTGACTAACCAACCCAAGCTCTTCCTTGTTAATAACTAGAGCTCCATTGTCTGGTTCCGATCACTCTGTATTATTTGGCCTTCCAAAAATTTACTCCGCTTCTACACGTGCGCTGCTACTCAAACCAGAAAGGACAATTAAGGTTCGTGACATGTCCCAGGAAAAAATTATCTTCTCCAGACTTGTATATCGTACACTATCCCCGTCTTCCTCAGTCAATCCAAATTTTTGAGTCGTGCTCCAGCTTCCTTACAATATTTTTAAAATAAACTTTTAATATTTGTTGTCTTCTTGATACCGTTATGGTCCGACCTGACAGAATTTCTTCCCCTTATCTAAAATCTTTAAGACGTAAAAAGAACTTGTCTACAAGCTAGGCGTCCGTGGCTGTCTAAAGGAGGTTAATGTTTTAATATAAAAAGAGATTTGCAAACTAAATGATTTGTTTTTTAGTCAACATTTTGCCTCTCCATCCAAACCTTCTTTTCGGCTTTCCTCTGCTGAACTCTGGAGGAATCTTAAGCGTCTTACTG
>WEDG01000802.1:0-112500 GCA_017591395.1 Schistocephalus solidus | reverse complement strand
CGCATGGAGCAATGTATCCAATATCTCCGATGTTAACCTGCCCTTCGCTCCCTATAAGGGTAAGAACTCAACGTGAAAACTGCGCAATGCTCAAAGTGGCTTTCCTGATTTCATTCTACGCAGATATGAGAGAGAGTGCCTATATTAGGAGTGACGCAACTTAGAATTGCGACAAGTATTTTGTACGGTAATATTTCCAAGACAAGAACTCATTCCAAGACAAGAACTCAACGTGAAAACTGCGCAATGCTCAAAGTGGCTTTCCTGATTTTCATTCTACGCAGATATGAGAGAGAGAGTGCCTATATTAGGAGTGACGCATCTTAGAATTGCGACAAAGATTTTGTACGGTAATATTTCCAAGACAACCGTTTTGAATCGGGCAATTTAATCAGCTACAATAAATTAACTATCTCATAAAATTTTAACCAGAATTCTGAACCGTGTTTTTTATTAGTGTTTTTTTAAGTGGAGTACGCATACTGTTTATCACACAGCATTATCCAGAGAAATTTCAAAATGTCAGGTTGCCAGATTTTCACTGCATCTATTTAGGTCACCCGCAATCCCGAACTAAGTAAGTGACACAGTGACCAGTTAATATAAAGGAGACTGGAAACTTTTGAGAAGCATAAATAGTTTAAGTGGGGCGGATAATTGTTTTAAATTTTCATTTAACTGAAAGACAAACAGGTAAAAATGAACCCTTCTTATTCTCAAAGTTATATAACTGAAACTGAATGTTAAGCAGTAGCATTGATAATACAATGTTAACAGTTCGCGCTTACTAAATGCGGCAGTAAACTGACAGTCCCTCATGGTTTTACTTGAGCATTGCACGTGCCGTAACAGCAAACAAAACCATCAGCTGGGTATTGCAAAGACACAAACGACAGTCTTTAGCTCCTTCTATGACTGATTTTAAAAGATTTTCAGTCATCTCGTCTATACTCTGAATGTAATTTAAATCTGTGTTTTTTCGTCAGAATTGCCGTAAATGCGTTTTATATTTTACTAGCTTGAGAGCAACTTTGACACAAACAGCAATACAAACTTTCATTATCGTTTGAAAAATTGTGTTTATACTAGAAATCACGGCGTAACAGCCTTTCTAAGAAAATCTTTTTATCTTTTGGTTGCTTCAAATATTACGAGGGAAGAAAACAAAAATTTGATTTATTCTTATTTCCTTCTGCGCGCAAGTTCATGTCTGATCTATCCTGCTTTAACTTACCGAAAAATGATAGCGATTGGCTGACTTATATAAGCACTACTTTGAGTTTTTACGATTTTTTATTATTATCTGCTTAGTTGAATTTTATTTTTGCATCACAAAGGGATAGGATTCATCGCATTATACGCGTGGTATTGCACCAAATTTCCGTTTCAGTGCTAGGATACGAGAATAGGAATGCTTTCCAGAAGTCAACGCAAATTTCACCCGCACTAAATGGAAAACATCCTATTTTCGTCCCTTAACCTGCTCTGCTATCATTTTCAGGCTACAAAATACCACGTTTGAATCATACTCTTCTCATTATTAATCGCTTTAATTACAACTTAGACCAGCGGTGAAAATTTGACAGGGAAATGTTTGGAGTACAATAACAAACATTATGGGTTTTGTAAAAGACTAAGCCAATTGCTCTCCTCTCATGAACTTCCGCTGTTGTATTGAACTGTAGACCTTGCTTTACCTCTCGACAGAAAGGCAAAGTGAATTAGGTAAGAGGCAGCGTCTTATAATGCGATTTTCCGATATCCACTAAAACTGCCTTATGCTTGCAAAGTAACCAAAACTAAAGCAATTTAATCAAGCAGAGGTAGTACCGTATCAAGGAGGCATAAGAATATTGTTAATTCGTGCGTGGTTCATTGTCATATGCAAAACTTATGTCCTTATAGATGGCTGGCAAATTTGTATAATAAATCTCTTTACGTTCAATGCTTATTTTACCTTAAGTGCCCTCCTTCCACAATCCAAGAGATTTGCAAAATATCCACATAAATATTCAAATCCCTGTTGAGTTGAACCGTTTAGCTACTTTTTAGAATAAGTATGATTAGGCGCTTGTAACACTGTGCAGACAAACTAAAATTTCTTCCGGTCGTAGGAAGTCCAAGCCAAAAATGGACTGTCGGGGTAAGCGATGTTTTATATTCATCCGTAGCTATACTGCTTAAGATCAAGCATCAGTGACCATCTCTGACCTCTCATCGATATTTTCATGGTTTTCATTGATCTAGGGCTTGATATCTATTATTCCACCGTCTTCTTCGGAACAATGCAAACTTTTTCATTGAGTGGACTGGAGGAACGCCTACTTAACGAATCCCTCCTTGCTTCATTAAATGTTAACGCTGCGGGAGCGACCCTACCAACGAGGACATCTGAATGCAAATTAAGTGACGTAAACTACTGCGCATTCGCAACATGAAGGGCCCTGATGACTTTTCCGGCCGCCAACTAGGTCAGTACCAGCGCACTTTGATTGACAGCGTGTGAGAGAGAGAAAAAATGAAACTTTATCTTGGGTTACTTGATTCAAAATAGGGCAGCCACTGCAGTATGTTAGCCCTGAATATGTTAACTAAAAAAAAAACATTTATTGACTCGCATTCAGAAGGACTTAGGTTGGGCTGCTGGAGAGCAAAAAAAGACATGCCTACACACAGTCGCCTGGTGGCTGGTTGAGAGGATTTTCAAGGCACAGTCGATCGCGGCAAAGTTTTTTTAGGTACCTTTCACAGTAGTTCAGCATGAATTGAGAGTAAAAATTCCTCTTACCGTGGTTCCTCCAGGCCCGCTCATGGCAGGATTTGCGGTAATACAAGAAAATGTTTTGTTAGATGTTACTATTTCATTCCCTGAAGGAATGTACAAGTAAGCGCAAGCTTTAGTAGCAGAGCTTTGCACTAGGTTTATAGTATATGAAAACGAAATAGCTTACGCACTGCTAACTTGCCTACTGACATGCAAAGGCTTCGGATAAATAACGAACCAATCGGGAAAATACAGATTGTACCACTAACATAATTCTTCGCGTCTGCTAGTATCTGACGTCATGATTGTAGGAGCCGGATCCTTAAGGTTATTTCCTAAAGTATTTCAATCCACACAACTAAAAGAAAGGACGTAAGAGCAAGGGGGTCTAACAGATTATGCTGCTGTGTCTCGCTATAGCCCAGATTACCATCAGATGTGTGTAGGTGACAGAGGAAGAGGTAACGTTGCTCCTAGGTTCCGTTCATCCAAACATATGCGTAAATCGAGCTGCCCGGGACAAATATAGAGTTGCGGTTGAACTCGCAGGGAGTATTAGACTCAATACTAGTCAACCAACTGACCCTGACTCAAACCGTTGTTCTGGGAACACAGTAGGTGTGAAGGGATAGAATTGGGAGTTACTTTTTAGGGTAAGGAGAGTTATAGATAAGCTAGGAGATAGAATTATAAGTATTATTGTTGGGGTAAATTTAAGACATGGAATAGGTATGCCTTAAATTTCGCGAAGGACAAACCCAATGCTGTGCAGTATTTATGCATAGATTCAACTGCCCTTCCTAAGAGCTCTATGTTAATGTTTTTGGTTGTGTTGGCTTCATATTTATCGTCCTTTTGAGGGGCGTCGTTGCGCTTACCCTACGAAATAAATTAAAAAACAAGTTGGTATATCACTGACATTCACTTTGTTTATTTTATGAATAAAAACTTAGGGCACAAGAAATATCATGCGAGCAGGTTTCGAATTCGATTTCCTCTTGGCGTGTTTAAAGATTTATCAGGGAAGAAAATTCAAGATACATTTTCGTAATGCAAAAGCTCTGTACAACAAAATAGTTATTTTAAAATGTGGTCTTGTCTCCTTATTGGCTAAGAACAAATTAGTTACATAAGTAATATCTTTCCAGAACCTTGGATTTTCGTTGTCCTCAGATCACGTTTTCCTCCATGTTGAAACCCTTTTTTACCAAAATTCGTTAATTCATTTTTCCATTCGTCCTTTACGTGCCTTACACACAACTCAATTCCTTGTCCACAGATTTGAAGATGCCTGCACTCTCCCTCCCATCTCTTATCGTTCGCCCATTATTGGGGTAAAAAGGATTTGCGCATTTAAAATGTTTCCGGCGAATTCCCCCTTTCACTGTCGTTATTTCTTATGTATTTCTGGCAACAATATTCCACAACAAATTGGGGATGGTGTTGTACCTCCGCTTGCTGTGAAGTCTATCCACCTCGTGCGTCATGGCTTCCGGCATATCCCATGCGATAACTCGGCAAATCAACATTCCGTACAAAAGTTGCTTGCACGACACTTTTCCTGTTGAAAAGACTAAAATACAAAATAGTTGCACAGTTTTACCTAAACCGATCTACTACCTCGTCATTCATTAATATTTATTCTGACCATAGTGAAGAGGACGTTTTTGTTTGAAAATTTTGGAAGGATGCTTTCAAAATAAAACGTCAATTTCTTCCCTGTGAACTTAGGAAACTAAATGTGTATTTTGAAAATCCAGTTTCCTTAGATTTTTGAACAATAAAGTAGCGTCGTCCCACAGAATTATACCCTCTATAAACCAAATTTCGTTGCCTTTGATCAAATTGGACATTTTATGTAGCGAACCTCATGTTTTATTCCGTTTATTCCAATCTGTTGAAAACCAATTATGTGAATGGTAAATATGTCCACATTTGCGCTTGCGGAAAAAGAAAAAATGCCTACTCTGTGCGTAGGCTTGCTGTATTTCCATACCAAAATGACCTGCTGGTTCTAAAATTTGACAAAAATGAATAGCTTTGTCAGCTTACTTTGTTGGAGAGAGAAAGAGAGATTTTTCACCTTTCCACTCTTCCTTGACCGAAAATTTACAGCCTGGAGTGAACAATATGCAAGGACTCATCCACTAAACTGTGATCGAGATTCACTTTTGATTTATTTTCTGAAACATATCATCAGCATTGCATCAGGTAAATTTCAACTTTTACTTCACCACGCACTTGGCTGCCACCTATAATAATTTGTCTGCTCTCGTATATCATCTCAAAAGACAACTGTAAATTCTAAAATTTGACAAAATGGAGATTGCCAACTGGTTAATTTCGGAGACGGCTTCTCTAGTAGTCGCTTTAACTGAATCCACTGGGCAAGAGTCGCAAAAAATATGTGCCAATAACATGACGTCCAATTTTTATTAATTTCAAGTTGCCGAAAATTAATTAAGCGTACGTTCAAGTAATCAATTTACTTGTTTGTAAGTAAAGTACCTGTTTAAAGGTAAAAAACACTGAGCAAATGACAAATACGTGAGTTTCGGCTGTCATGATGAAAAGAGTGCGGATACGAAAATAATAACATCGCCGCACTTCTATAAAAATCAATAAAGTTTTATTATACACCGAATTTCATTTTAAATGTTTATTTTTTCCTTTAATTTTACAAAGTGTTTTTACAAGTTAAACGCCTATTAAGGTTTAATTTGAATTTAGTTTTATTTACTATTTGAATGAAATTCCAGGACCCCCAAATTTAACTCGATAATACCTGATTATAATTTTGAAATAGAAACTACCCTCATTGCCTAAATGTTCAGTTTTGTAAGATAAAACGAAAAAATTACCTCTTGATGTAAATATAATTATGGTTTTCGCAACAGCAATTAAAGCAGATAGCTTGCATTTTTTATTACAAATTCTGCAATGATAGAATCCTTGTAATTTTTTTACTAAACCTCACTAGAGTTTTATCGAGTGAGCATGTCCCCGTACGTAGACTCTTGACTACCGTGGGACTAAATTTGAGAATAGAACTGAAAGCGCTTTGGGCTCGTTCAGAACATGTAAAAACCTTAAAACCCACAGTATCATGGACTTTATCATACGAAACTTAGAAATGCGAGCACTTAGGCAACTGAGTGCCCTGCTTGTCACTCAGAAGAGGTTGTCAAGCGAACACTTGCATATTTTCATTAGCAGCTATCATGTTCATTACGGAGGGTTCCGCTTAATGCGGTTGTGTTTTCATTCCGCATCATTGTCGTCAGTTTCCATAATTTCAGCACCTTCGGCAAGTAATCTCGCCGGTACTCAAACCGTTGACCACTCGCGCCCTCCCGGCATGGCTAACCATGCTGCCCATTCATAATCTCGGTGCAATATACGGGGGCAGAAGATCGTTGCAATTATTGATCGACTGTGGGCTGCAGAATGACGACTCAAGCAACCCGGGACGTACGCCATTTTTTATATCCTGCGGGAACTTTGGTCTCGGTTAAACGGAAAATGTGGCCGGGACCCATCGAATGAGTTGTAAACTAAGCTATAGACTCGGTTTTCATCATTGCTGCTAAATGTTAGACCAACCGTACCCAGAGTGATCTCTCAGTTTTTAGAACGGAGATGTTCTGTCTTTACAGTCCTTGTGCCCCTACCACCCCTATCTGCGACTTTCTCGGACTCGATGGCTTTCACTGAGAAGCAAAAACACTGGGCAAATAAACTTCTTGTGCCAGCGATCGCATCTTCCTCTTCTGAACTGTTTCCTCGAATTCGCCTCTTGGATTCTATCGGCAACGTATGTTGAACGAATAGAGGCAAACGTTCGCATTCCAGATGTGTACATAAGTAAAGAAGAAGGAGGTTGTTCGTTCAACGTAATCGTGGCGAACCAAACCCTACGGTATGGCATCCGATGCCATACATCAAGGACGTGGCAGAAGCGACCGAGCGCATTTTTGTGGGACCAGATGTCGGAATTGCACACCGACCCAAAACGACCATGCGCAGCAGGGTCATGAGAATCAAAGACAGATTAAATCCTAATGAACAGTCGGGGATAGCGTATCGCATCCCGTGTTAAAACAGTTCCGTAACTACAGCGGACAGACTGGATTATGCTTGAAACGCGCATACACGAGCTGTGAGACGGGATGACGGCTCATCACAAGTGGCTGCCCACACCTACGAAACGGGTCAAAAGTTTTACTCCGCAGCCAAAAAGATAATCGCCCACGCGAGAAGCAAGACAAGCCGAGAATTGATTGAAGCCTGGGCCTCCGATGAAAACTCTGTCAATGGATTTATCCATCTGGCACCGATATACAGGGCCCTGGGCAGTCAACTCCGGACTGTCACCACTGGTGTCTGATTGGCCACTGCCCCCCCCCCTGCCCCCAGAACTGTTTTCGTTCTTTGTAGCCGTTTTTATCTCCGACGATGTATTACAGTAAGAGTTCGAAAGCTCCAACGAATAAAGCCAGTATTCCGGCAAACGAACAACCTTCTTCTTCTTTACTTAAACATGGGTTGCTTTAGAAGGTAAACGGATGTTAGTGATCTTTTTAAGAATCACCGCGGTTTTTAGTGTGAAGAATGTCCCCTTGCTTCAGGTGGAAAATTTGAAGACGAAGCAGTGTCCTGAAAAATGAGTTACATGATGCCATGTGTGAGCATGTATTCTCCCTGAACACAACAATTGAATTGTTAAAGGTCAAGTAAATAAACGCAACATAAATCCACCAGTAACAAATAAGATTTTTCCGGAAAGAGGCCTATTAAAATTTTCTCCTATTTTGGCTTATTTTCCAGCCTATTCATTATCGTAATCTCACTTGCAAACTCCGTTCCCCTGAAAGCACACCCATAAGTGACTAGTTAAATAACTAGGAGCTGTGTGTTAGGATGCCTTTGTGTTCAACCGTAGGTCTAATTTTCCCTTAACCCTTCAGTGGTAGGAGTGTTTAAAAAACTGTCAGTTTTTCACCTTAACGGAAGCATGTGAGAATACAACCTTTTGCACGGCCCCGCCCTTCGGTCCCCCTGTTGCATAGTCATCTGCAAACCCGTCCCACGCCCATGTGCAATGGAATATGATAGGCTTTTTCACCCCCAGAGCGTCAACGTTATTTTGCACGCGAGTTCAGCTTGCACTGCCTGCTCCCTCATGCTGGCCGCGTTTGAAACTGCCCTAATAATCACAGTACGGAGTGGCTACGCCGTTCCCCGGGATTCCTTCTTTGTTTTCGTTCCAGTAATTGCCCTGTTCTAAAGTGGCCAATGGATTGGCAACCTCAGTCAACAAGGCCTTTTATTCTGTGATTTCCTGCACAGCAGGGCACTTCAACAACGTGTTTGGACCTGCGGGTCGTAAACTGTTTTCGAGTCCACACTACGACTATCTATTTTTGTGGATTACCTGACAAGTGCTATACAAAAGACCCATTGTCCTAGGCTGGGTTCCGGTGGATAACTTCACACTACGCATCCTGTCATGGGTTAGAATTCCGTCGAAGCTGCCCCAGGTTTTTACAATTGAGAATTCTGCAAATTCACCCTTAAATCAAATCTATTTTTCCGCGTGAGTGCGATCCATGCCAAATATTTGGGGCGGAAAGCTCAGCGAGTATCCAGACTCGTCCGCAATTTGGTCCGTTTTGGACAACGGAGCACAGGGGGGGGGTAGGTAGTGATTCCATCATTGAGAAACTGTAGACGACAAACCTGCAATTTTGTTTGTCCGCATTTTCTACTTGCACGTAGGCATCCCTTTTAAATTCAGAAGGTGGTATGATAAGCCTTTGCAGTTTTTAACTGCAATCTATCCCGGTAACTTGCATCGTAGGAGCAAGTTTTGCTCTAGTAGATAGTCTCACTCACGAAATGTCGAACCTTTAGTCGGCAGCATGACACACATCTGCTGTAATTTTTGCTTCTGAATCGAGTTGAGGAGCAAAAAGTTGGTTGTTAATGGAGGGTTCCATTCAAATCTCTTTTCTGAAGGGAAAATAGTCCAGTTTTAGCTATAGTCTGGCGTTTCTTGATATTCAAGTAGTTTCCTAGAGAAGTTCTCAGGGAAAAACCTCTTTTTCTTTTTTGTTGTTAGTTCTAAAGGGGAACGAATCTGATAGCGCTTGAAGCTATAATCTAACTATTTAAACAATATCAGACTCTGCATGCGGCCTCCAGTCTACTTTTATTTATATCAACAGCTCGGATCTTAGTCCTATCTAAAATCTTTTTGTCAATATAAATTGGCACAAGAAAAGGAAGAGTCTTTCCTTGCAAGAAAAACATAATCTTGTGCTAAATAAGGCCATTGAAAGTAATAAAGTAATTATTTTTCGTATTTGTTATTTTACATCTTTTTTTCTTTCTCACGCATTCCCCTTCCTCATGCACCTCTAGATATAGTCTCTAGATATAGCCTTCTGGAATTTTAGTTTTAATCAACACTATTTTATAAGCATAACTACGCTTTCTTTTTAAGAATGGTCGTTTCTTTACTGCTGTAAGTCGCTTGAAGACGCCCTTTGGGCGGATTGTAAGTAACAGAGATTTTCTTGTGAAGGTCACGAGCTTTCATGAGTTAGCAAATCTGCTGTAAGGGATGAACAAACCCTTGTTTGTGTCCAGGGGCAACCTTTGTGTCCAGGGGCAACCTTTGTGTCCAGGGGCAACCTTTTTGTCGCGCCAGAAATTCGACACCGCCAGCGCAACGTCAACCCATGTTCTTTACTGGCTGGGCAGTTGGCACCGGAGCTCCAAGCTTTCACATTTTGGCCGTTAATTCTATGTCATTGAGGAGGGTCCGGTGGTGTTAGTGCAGTTATTTATCTAAGTTTCTGCTTCTTTCCGTCCAAGCCAGTCGGTCATCCAGATTGGGGTGACTTTAATCTCGAAGGGGCTATGTTCAAAGGGTGGCAAGTATTTTTTTGCAGGCATGCCGTCCCCTTTCTAAGCAGCACAAATGTAACAAGCAGTTTCGGCAGCTTTGAAACCTTGCCTGAAGGCAAAATGAAGCATGAATCGGAAATGCTAGTTTTTCTCTGCATGAAACTTCATTATTTAAACTTAACAAGTAAGACACATTGAATTCGATGGGAAGACGGTGACGATAAACTTGCAGTGCAGACTATGCTTCCGAATAACAGGCAAAGCTCGCTAGAAAAGACTAAACTACGAAAAAGTGCATTTCAAAAAAACTGCAAGGAATTCTCATACAAGTGGAAATCCTCTTTTGCAATAGTCCTTGCAATCAGGTGGAATATCTTTGCTATCTAAGATGCAGGATGTCGTTCCCACCACCTCTCCCCATCTCTGATTTCGACTAACATTCTGATGCCACTGAAGACCCAAAGCCCTCCCATCCCCACTCTTGTGCTGTCAACTCCTGTGAACAATTACGCAAAAAAAGTTAAATAGATAATTTCTGTACATATATTGGTCGTCTAATGCATTACCGAAAGTTTTCGTTTGTCAGAGTGTCTTCTTCTTTCAAATTCGACATCTTCACGGACCAAGTGGTTTGCCCCACAATACACAAATGTAAAACCGCACAGTCCATTTATTGTTGAAGGTCTAGACGACGAAGGCACTGGCAACCACGAAACCTGTCAATATAAACCGTAGGTTTTTTGCCAACAGTTTAATGCAACCTGGACTGTGAGCCGCAAAGAGGGCTTGGATTTTTTCAAGCCGGTTGCATAGTACATCTGAAAGCATGACATCTAGGATCATTATCCAAGCCATGGTATTAATTACTTCCCAGTGATTGCGCTTTTCGAGAGGCAATTGGTAAAAATAACAGTAAAACGTTAGTTTTATTTAATTTCTGGGCAACGAGAGACGTGGTCGCTTTTTCTTCTCTCTTAGTTGAACATGTTCGCGAATTTTTCTGCCGGGTCCTGAATTATATCTTAGTATCACTGGCCACTCTAATGTGCAATTATTTGTAAGGATTGTTCAGAAACCTGTATTTTATTTTTGCAGAAAGGCGAGGGTCTATTGCACATTTCAGAGTAAGTTTTTCAGCAACTAAACATCAGTTATCTGACCTAAAGATCAAACCCTTGGGTCGTCTACCATGCTTGTTTTTAACATAGGTTTATAGTGAAATCTTGGACAACTCTACTTTTCCTTCAAGATTTCCCTCACTCCCGATCTTTGACGGCCGTTTTTTCCTTGACCTCGTTAGTTAATCCTAAAAGAGCTTGAACATAAACTCCTGCAATACACTCTTTCGCCTATGTGGTCGAATCTGTATTACTCATCCTTTACGTTTGACACTTTCGCCAAGAGCCTGTATTGCATATAATACGTTGAACAAAATAAACCATCTATAAGAAGCATTCATTCTAATTTGGTCCTGGGTTCCCGAGTTCAGGCCCAAAATTCTCGCTTTCTCAGCCCACCAAGGACACAAAACCAGTATTGTTGGTAAATTTAATGTCAATTCACTTTTATTTTGCTTAATTAAAAATGTATGCCAATAATCTTCGTTGGGAAAAAACTAAAACAGGCAATAGCGTATAGAAACCTGGTTGACGTGCAAAGGAGTAAGCTTTCCCAGCATGTTTTTAATAAAGCAAACAGATATGAACCAGTCTGTCGGCTAAATTGCACAGTAAACAACAGTGGCGTTGTCATTCACCGAAAAACGTTAACAGTACACACACTAGGGGGCACTGAAACGCGTAATTGTTTCTTCCTTTCTGTTATCAGTCAATCCTATCTCGAACTCTGGTGCTTGTATTCTCAAGCGTTTTTACCAGGAATTTGTGGGTTGTTCAACATTTAAGCCCAAAGTTTTATCGATACGATATTGGATTAGGTAGTACAGGTGATTATTTGTCACATTTCATGGGGGTTGTGGTCAGGGTCAGGGTTAAAGTTAGTGTTAGGATTACGGTTAATGCTAGGTTTGCGGGTAAGATTAGGGTCAGAATTATGCTTCAGCTTATAACTAGTTAGGATACGGTAATTGGTTACCTCCACAGAATTTAGCGGAAAGCCAAATTAAATACGCTGAGTACATATTCCGAGTCCAACAGTTCTATCCTTAAGAGCTTTCCTTCCTCTGCCCTTTGTGATCGAAAATGAAAAATTCATGCTACACTGACCTTCTCCTGACGTAAATGGACATTGCCATGTGCTCTTGAAGCTGACGTGCAAAGCCATAAAAGTTTTAGACTCGGTTTTTGAGCTTATCTAATGCCATCATCGGTCACTTACGCCCTGATTAATACCCCTAGGCCAAGCCATACGTATGAACATACGCATATAGGCGGGCATAGTCCCCAGCAAGCCCAAACCTTTGAGTCAGCAGCGTCACTAAACCGGGATTCCAGCATTGCATTCCCCTCCATCAGTTTTTTTCTAGCTCAAATAGATCAATTATTCAAAGTAAAATTATTTAAGGGGAACAGATCGACATCCTTTGTAGGCAGAAAAACATAACCGACGAAAATTAGGGCGATTGGAATGGCTATTTCTGGCTTATTAGCCATCATCAGCACGCAAGGCTGATGTTCTGTTCTTCTGTCTATAATACTAGCCGCTGTGCGTCTGCTGGTGGGACTCGAGCGTGCAACCCAAGGCAGAAGGTAACGAGTATGTCCATTAACCCATTGGTTAGCGTCTATTCACCGACGATATCCTTTGTGTATGACCTGCTGAAAAAATCTGAGTATCGTTATATCAGTTGCTGACTCAGTCCCATGTGTCTCTGTCGGCCTAGCACAGACACTAATAGATGTTTAGTTTGCTAAATTGAGTGTTACTGAACCAGTAAACTTCTGGCTTGCTATTTCTTATTTACACCCGGGCACTGGCTCCGCCCTGGTTGCCTTAACATCCTGAGGACAAGCAGTAGTGGTCACCAGCGGGACTGATGCGCCCACATTCCCAGGAGCCTAAATTAAGGTGGCGATTGCTTTGCACTTTGTCTATATTGTAAAAAGCAGCCAGACTCGCTGTGCACAACGCCATCATGTACCGGCTTCATTAGCATTTTTTCTCGACTGAAACTGAATCGGAATCAACCCAGGTCTCATTATTCGTACTGTACCACAACCGAGGAAGGTCCGTCATCTGGGAATTGCGGTGGCATTCAAAGATGCAGTATAACACTTAAGATGAATCCTTTTCGTTTTGGAATATAACGTTACAACATTTGCAACGCGCATGTCCCAAACAAATTGAACCTTCAGTATCCGTCAGGTAATTCACTGAGTTCTCCTACTTTCGGTGGATAATATGGGGGCGAAGGGACGCACAAGGTTAGAATGAATGCACCAGTCTTCGGACACAATTACTGGGCAGTTCAGAGGACCGACAGACCCGGCACTAAGGCACAAGGCAAATAAGTTGTTGAACAGAGCCAAAACAAACCAACTCTAAAAATACCGTCCTTCACCTCATAATACATTTATTTAGCTAGCGTTGAGGTAAAAAAAATATTCGGGAATGGGGCAGTCGAGAAAGGGAAGATTGTCCAGTTCACACTTAGAACTAATTTTCGATGAAATGCATAGGAATTGAGCATTTACCAGCTTCAGATGGTCATTCCATTCGTTCTTTGTGTGCATGCACTTAACTGCTTATATTTATATGATTTTTCGTAGTTTTTTTGGAGAGAACAGTGTGGCCTTAGTTGCACAGTGAGCGAAGAAATTATATGGACCTTTAAGCGATGTTTTTCGGATTTCTTAAGTTAAAATGTCCGTATTGAACGATTAATTTCCTTTAAGGATCAGCTGTTGAGAGCTATTCCCTTCAAATTGTGGTATTTTGTCCTGCCGCAAATTCTTGTTCATTCGGAAGGACTGATCATAACATTGCGCGATGTTTCTTTTGCTCTTCCTTCATTTCGCAGGAATATTATAACCTCACGTCTGTGCTGGCTGTTTTCTATACACTCCTAGGAATATGCTCACAGGAACAAGTCAGGGTTATCAGGTTTGACAAACGAGAAATTATTCGTTGATGAATGCCCACCGATCGCTAACGGAACTTATTCATCCCGTTCTGCCCGGCCAGCAGCCGCATAGCAGCTAGTAGTAGAAGACACAGCTAAACAATGTCGATTGCTCGAATGGTTAGAGCGTTGGACTTCTGATCAACAGGTCGCGGGTTCGAGACTCGTTTGGTTTACCATGCGGAATTGGGTATGACTGGCTGAGGACGACTAATGAACTAGAAATGACTATTCCAGTTTCCTTTTTCTTTGTCGGCATTGTCCAGCTGCTTCTTCTAAAACGAGAAAGCTCCAAACTTCTGCAAATACCCAGATATTATTCTTTGTCATAAATACAAAGTTTTCATTAGCAGTGTAAGCTGTAACTCCCTCTTGTTGAAATCGCATTCCCAGACTATATACGTCTGGCCTTTCCCAACCAAGAAATGAACGCATGATACATGTGTATGCTATTGGCTGCCGGTCAGAAATTTCGAACTATTACGCGGTTATTTCATTGATGCTGATGGAGTTCGGTTCAAATATTCGTGTCAAATTTCAGAGTGAGTCTATAAAACTTCAGTCCGAACAGTTTATTTCAAGTTAACGCTTTAATTTCTGATGAAATTGAAAATATTTACATTTAAAAACTGGAGTACCTACCAGAAAGCACACGCGGAAGCTGGGGGAGGCCTTTGGTGAGTCAAATCGCTTGCAGCTGTGTTATTAAACAGCATAATGACAGCGAAACATGTATTGGGTAGTTTAACTAGTACCTGTACTTTCAGCATGGTGAATCATGCAGGCTATGAGCTCAACCGTGCATTTTGGGATGTCAACAAAATCCTTAGTGATGGCTTTGATTTTTGGAAATCAGCTACATACCTGAAGCACTGATGGTTAGATGTTGGTGAAAACCGGTGTTGCCATCCGATCTGGTAGAGAAGGATGGGTTAATCATTCATTGATGAACGCTTACCGATAGCTGTCGGAACTCACTCATCCCACTCTGCTTTGGGGCTCACTCTCGAGTCATGTCAGCAGCCGCACAGTGGCTAGTAGTAGTAGTAGTAGTAGTAGTAGTAGAAGTAGTAGTAGTAGTAGTAGTAATAGTAGTAGTAGTATTAGTAGTAGTAGTAGTAGTAGTCGTAG
The DNA here is from genome assembly GCA_017591395.1 of Schistocephalus solidus. Lineage (NCBI taxonomy): Eukaryota > Metazoa > Platyhelminthes > Cestoda > Diphyllobothriidea > Diphyllobothriidae > Schistocephalus > Schistocephalus solidus. The sequence goes on along the minus strand of WEDG01000802.1, from coordinate 97,612 downwards.
TAGTAGTAGTAGTAGTAGTAGTAGTAGTAGTAGTAGTAGTAGTAGTAGTAGTAGTAGTAGTAGTAGTAGTAGTAGTAGTAGTAGTAGTAGTAGTAGTAGTAGTAGTAGTAGTAGTAGTAGTAGTAGTAGTAGTAGTAGTAGTAGTAAAGGTAGATGAAAAGTGCTGACAAAGACAAAGGAGACTGGAATGGCCATTTCTGGTTCATCAGTCGTCATCAACCAGTCAGTCAGCAGTATTCTTCGAAACGAAGCTTATGGTGTACCCGCTCGAGAGGACCGTCTTTTAGTCAAACGTTAGGGGCCTTCTGGCCTATGTATTAGTCATTAGGTGTTGCGTAGTTTTATCACGGGGGGTGGGTGCGTGGTAATTTTTCTCCAGACTGCTCCGCCTTAGGTTTCGGTTACAAAAACAGTGGACGCCAGCCGGCAAGTCACGGCACATTGTAAGGAAGCAAGCCACGCATTCAAGCTAAATGAGGCCGAAATTCTCGGGAATGTTGACACGTCGCGAACTTCTCGAGTTGTGTTTTTCCGGCCCTTAATCAATTTACAAGCGCCATGACCTCGCAAGTCCATAATCTGTGCTGAGACTTTGTCTAGGCAAAGTAGTTAGGCAAGTTGACCGCTATTCCGGTTGTCAATATCGGCCCTACAAATGGTTCAAGACCACACACGTGGGCTTAAATTTTGGCAATTAGCGAGTCGATTGTGGCCCACTGACGATTAGCGGACCACGTAAAGCCATTTGCGACGATCGTGGGAGCCATTAATTTTTATGTGTGGAGGCGCATGGCAACTACACGCTGCAAAACCTGACCCGTTAACCCGTTATCGCACCACGTGCAACTATCTCCTGTTCATGTGGGAACCGCCAATTTGCTAGGCCTTGAGTGGCATAGCAGCTGCATCCTATAATTGCTCCAAGACCTGTGTCATTCTCTGCACTTAATTGATTTGGTCTCTAATGCTGGATTCCAGCGTGAATCCGAAACGTCAGTCGAATAAAGAACTTGTTCCAGTGACTGTGTCTCCCTCTCCGCGATTAGTTCCTGGAACTCGAGTCTTCGCTTCTGTCGACAGAATTAACTTCTATTATGCATAGTAAATCCAATTTTTAGCTCGCTCATGTGACATGTAACTTGCCATCACAAATTTTGAATGACGATAACTACCGAAGCTCACGCAAAAATTAGAGTAAACTAAAACTATGCCTTTCAACTAAATCTATGATCAACCCTGTATATCCTCTCGCCCCATCGCAATTGTTTACGATCTAATCTACTATAACCTATTTTGTGCCTTTCCAACCATTCAACCCCTGCAAGTAAGCCTACCAACTTTCGGATTTGTTGCCTTTTATGCAAATTTTATGTTTTTCAGTTTTCATTAACTCTCTGTAATGTCATTTTGCAGCGAAGGGCGAAATGGAAGAGGGAAAAGTATTATCAACCACTTCTGAAGTGTATACATCCCTTGGGAAAACGTACCACGGTGGGAAGTGTCTGCGCTGGAAGAAAAGAACATATCTGCTCTCGTACTCGCCACTGACTTAACAAATTTATTGTTATTTTGGCTGCCAAGGAGATTCGCCTGACAGCTTAACGTACCTGGCAATAAATTTAGTCCAGGGGCAGTAAAAAGAAGTGCTCGAAGCAACGTAGGAAAGAGAGTCGGCACTAGTTAATTCGTTTTTGCAGCATGATCACTCCACTGGGGTATGGCACCCTCTCATTGAAGACGGGGTAGGGAATAACTCATGTGTGGTACGTGTATATGTGACTTCTGGCTCGTCAATGTCCAGGAGTCCCGACCCTGGCCGCATTGCAATATGGTCAATATGATCACGCAGCATGCGTTAGATGCAGCGCAACTCCACTTCATTTAGAACAAGTCACCTCCACCTTGGCACAACCTTGGCCCTTGACCAGAATATGAACAAAATATCGTCTATGTATGTGGTTATCTCCGCCTCTTGTTTGAAACCTGGCCTTTATGTCCCGGAAGCTGGGGTTGCCACCTTGTAGGGGACCAAGCTCGGGAATTATTAGACAAAATTCGGAAGTTCATTTTCCATTAGGAAGGCGAGCTTCTGCAGGGCTTTTATACTGATTAGCTAGCAGCCTGATTCAACGATACTCCAGTAAGGCCAGTATTCCAACTTATGCACGAGCCTCTTTCCGACCAATTTGAAAAGTTGTACTGGTCAAATACTACTTACTTAGTACGCATTTTTCTGTCCATTTGTGAGATCCTTATAAATTAAAACGTATATTTTGTATTTTTTTTTAAAAAATACATAAAAAGATCAGTTTTACCCTTGTTAAGCAGCCAATCACGTCTTCTTAAAAGGTTTAACTCGATGAACGAGTATTTTTTGTTTTAGAAAATATATGTTATTATGAGATATTGTAAGATCACGAAATGTTTAGTCAAAGGGTAGGTTTATTTATTCTCCATTGCAAATTTTTATCAGCGTATATGATATCTTCTCAATGGCACGGAGGAATTTATTATTTTCATTGCATGGAAAGTATACAGTTTGCATCATATAAGCAGTAAACAAAAATACAGTGGCAGATCTGGTTCAAAGTTATTCGGGAAATGAAAAACATTTTTGCAACCGAAACATACCCTTTGTCGAGCTGATCATTTAAAGAAGACACATAAAATTTCAAGTTAGCAAGCATTTTTCGGTAATTTATCCTCGGATGCCTGCAGGTCAGTGTGCTACACTCATTGAGACGCATCATGCAGGCAGCCTGGGAATTAGGCACTTATAAACCCTGTCAACTTCTCATATTTTCACTCTCTTTGTAGCAGTTTGGGTCTGGTGACGAATCACCGAAAATACATGATTGCCGAATTGACTTTTCAAGCGCAAACTGCGTATGCTTAGAGAAATTACGCAGTCAAAAGTAGATGTGAGTTGCCGAAAATGAATACATGAAAGGATAGTTTGCTCGTCTTCTTCTCTGAAATATATCTGTACTTAGAAGAGTACCGAAAATTTATGGAAAATAAAGCATACTGCGTAAGCAGACATTTTGACTCTGTTTGGCATTTCTAAGCGACCGAAACGAAACTCCTTCATAAGTTGAGCTCCTGGCGCGACCAAAATATCTTGGAGTCATGCTGCAGGATAATCAGTATTACAGCCTCACTTAGATAACACTTCCTAATCTAAAACTAGTTACAGAATTGCGGCTAACGTTTCATGATACGGGTCACCTACCCTCCTGGTTTAGCATTTTAGTCAGATGGATACCAACGCCGATAGTTGGGTCACAAAACAGTCTTTAGTACTAAATTTTGCCTCTTTTCTTTTTCAGCCTGTTCACTGCCTGAGCAATTTGTGTTTTAGCTAAAACGGACCACGTGGTATATAAGCTGGATCACCATAGGGGCGAGATCGGGGTATTGCAGGCGTTATTGGGGATATGCACCCACACTTGCGCCTGATCCCGCCTCTGGTCTTCTTGACTCTGGCTTGACACATGACTCAGGTAGTTAGTAGATAATAGAGTGTGGTAGATGCAGCCCAAGTCCACTATCACCATAAACTAATTCATACGCAAGTGACCGTCCCTGCACTCACCTTGCTGTGAGGCTAACGGTGGACATCGTCGGAAAGGACTGTCCAAATGTCATGCGATAGTGTTGCAGCACATTTGTTGTTCATTTGTTTTATGAGCTAACCAACTTCCTAATCTCATGGGAGAGACCCTTGCTGATGTCTCAGCTAGTAGGTATTCATAAGCACCAAATTTCTCAAGACCTTAGGCCATTTTTCCTCTAGTTATCTTCAGTAAAGCTACTGTTAGCATGGGTGCGCCCATTGGCTCAACTGGTATTTCCTACCTTGGATACATCTCCTAGGATAGCCATATTCAATCACAGGTGAGCACCTGAGATTCGAACCCAATGCGGTTAGTGCTTGGGAATTTTAAGGTCAAAAGTATCACTGCTTGAACCGTAGGTGCAGTTCCTGCTGATGGTCAAGGTGAACGCTTGAAAACTCCCAGAGAATATCCAGTCCTCGGTCTATCCGAATTGCACGACAGAAATCGATCGAACCCAATTGGTAAGTCCTCCTGCCTTCTCTGACTATTAAGGTCGAAAGAAAGTTGATAACTTGGCGTGTTAGCAAACGATGGTTCTTGTGTTTGTGTATCGTAAATAAGAAGAAGAAGAAAAAAGAAAAAGAAAACGAATTCGAGAATCTGAACATGGTGTGAAACATTGACCTTGTTAAAGAGTAATGATAGACGTTATGTTTTCCGGTAAAGTAGCCGATCCTCTTGTAGCTACTCAGAGTTGGCTTTGTTACCGGATGTAGAATGGAGTACATTCAAACCTGTACCGCAAAAGCTGGCGGAGATAGTCACAGAGATTTCAACAGATGCAGGAATTCCACAGATGAAAGGACTATCTCCGACCATTAATAATTACACGGAAGTCTTGTGATTTTGCGGTTTCCCCCTTTTATCGGCTCCTGTACCTTTAGCACTTTTACCCTGGAATCTCTACGTATGACAATATGCATGTGGGAAATTGCAGCTTCTGGCCTGGCCTTACCGCAATGGATTACAAGCGAAGCGATTGCGAAGTCTAAGGCTTGAGTAAATCTGCTCTCGCATTCGCTACAACGTCTACATCGCGTATGAGAGTTTTTAGCTATATGTTGGTAGAGGCATGAAATCTCCTTTAGTAATCACCAACTTGCCGTTAAAAAAATCCAAAACTTAGAAATGTGTCTCAATTTGAAAATGTTACATGGCTTTGCGTCAATTGTCTCTGTATCCAGAACCCTGCTGATCATATCCAGTAGGGTTTATGGTTGATCAGAAAAAGTAACAAAAAGGGAAAAACTGCCTTTAGGTTTCATCAATTGTCATTGGGTTCCTTTTCACAAAACGGAAGATGTACGATGAATGCTGCATTTATGGAAGAAGTGGCTGCTAACTTTCCGAAACTTTAGTTTCATACTCCTAGAACTTATATTACATTCTAGGACTTGTGATGCAACCAGACATTACCGTGCACCAGTTGGCTTATGAAGCAGTAACAAATTCCCAATCAGTCTTTTAGTTACAACAGGCCTCTGAAGGTTAATTATAGACCCGAAGCACTCAATTTTCCTTCGAAAGGCACATAGGTAAGTATTGTTTAGAGGTCTGGTCGCAAATAGATTTTCCAGATGACTCTTATTTGACATAAAGTACAATTTTAATACGCACCAAATTCGAACTACATTATGAATCTTTCATAAGATAATTTGAGCATGAGGAAACGTTGTTATATAAGTTATGTACCTCGCATAATTAACCTTTATCTACATGAGGATTCGAGGTCCTAAATGCTTCCAAGAGGGAAGTTGTAGAGCGGAAGGAATCTGACTGGATAGGATGCAGTCAGGCATAAAGTTTACGTCACCATGATTTCCTATCCCTTAGATGCCATTTCGGGGCAAAACTTTAGTAAGATCTTTTCAAATCGCATCAAGAAGTCCCTCCAAGGCAAAATTTGCTAATGTGGGAAAGAAGTACTGAGTAAGACGAGCATTTGATCGCGAAGAGTGATTTACCGAGGTCCGACGATGAAGGCGACCTATGCTTCATCAGGGACTTTAAATTCTTGTCCTATTTTGCTACCATGATGGCGCGAGAATCGAGGTAACTCCAGCGTTAACCCAGCTTCTGATGCAGGTTCACCCCTCCCACATTAGTGTTTTCAACGGAAGATACAAGTCATTCATCAGCATTTTTCGACATAGTTTCACGTGTCAAGCATAACTTAGGCATAACGGTGTGCTTCGTGTACCGTAGTCATACCCCTCAATATGATATACTACGTGGATGATTGTGCGGTTGACTCAAAAATGGTCATAATTGCAATCTTTTAAAAATAACCATTTTCCCTCCTTTCATAAGGTAAGAAGACATGATTTCCAACCGAAATACATTTTTCATGCACATCCAGAGAATCAGCGGCAAAAATGTACACAGAACCCTAGTAATTATTTTTAGGTTGCAATTTTTGTTTGATGTCTGAAAATATAGTCAGTCTAAAGTCAACGGGGTACTGTACATGAATTGCTTGGGGGAGTATGTTGCCTAGTACAACGTTTCGCATGTCAACATGAAACACTAGTTTAAACGTACTTTTGAAATTTCAGAAAAAAAAAAGGATTTCAGCCCACAAAAGCTAAACAAATAAAGATTGCGGGAAAATCGGGTCGAAGTTTTGTGAGCAGACTAGGCTAGGGTTGCTTTCTTTGATTTGAGCCAACCTACGTTTTATCCTCACTCCTCAACAAAGTGAAGCCACTGCATCATCACTGAGATTCTGGTGGATGCTGGTTACTGCATTATTCACTTACAGACAAGCGCCTGTAAGATCCTCCAAGTCTTACTGAATGCCTTTATCAACCGAGTTGAAATTTGTAATTTTTGCAGGTCATTCTTTGTCATTACAGCACTAATGCCATAGAGAATCTTTTAAGGACAGCCACAGTCGCAAATAGTTAGGCGTGCCGGGCCATCCTGCTAGTTCGATTGCCAGCAACCTGGTGCATCCTGCAAGCCCAACACCTTTTCCAAGACTAATGTGCGGAGCTTGGTCTAGCAGCCAACTGTTTAGCTCGATACGGCCAACACTCGCAGATAATTAACTCGATTACACCACTTTGTGTGTTTTTATTGTGTGTTGACTTTCTCAGTATCATATTGTAACCATCGAACTTTGTTTACGCATACCTTTGTCCCGCGGTAAATTGTATTTACTTCTGAAGCCAGGGCATATTAGTTTCTTGAAATAAGTGCTGCACCAAAAATTCCGGCACCGAGAAAACCCTTATTAGTACGCTAACAGTTTATCTACAGGTTCACACAATTTTTTATACAAAAGTACGTATTTTGAGCTTCAATTGCACCAAACCACTTCTCCTACTTTGTGAAATCTTCCCGCCCGTGTCAAACTGAAACTCCGGTGTAGATCAGGTGAGAATGAACTAAAAAGGCAGGATTTGTAAATAAGGTGTTCGTTTGAACTGTGATGCCGAAAACGGAGGCAAGATATGGGCATACTCATGGTGCCTGTCCTACCCAGCGGTAAAAATCATCGAATCACTGTTTCTTTAGCAACCACATTTTCCAGTGGAATAAACTTTGCGGAAGTTTCGCAGTATTAAAGCATTGCAATACTGCTGAGTAGCTTCGTACTAAGTGCTGAAACTAGGAGAAAGCAGGAGATATAGGTTTAAAACGGAAAAAATCGTTGATTATTGATATTTATAATGATGGCTTAGGCTGGGCACAGTTCAGAGTTTTCGCGCACCATGAACAATAGCTGTAATCGGTCGTTTTCTGTGCGTCCAGAATTTATGAACAGTTCCAGTATGAAACCGCTTCCAATATTTATCGATGGAGGATTAATGAAACATTTGTGGGAAAACTGGGAGCACGTCTCTAAGTGTCATGTGATAAGGGAAAAAAAAGGGGTCAGAAAACAAGATAATTATAGCAGAGCTTGTAAGTTTCCTGCGTCAAACTTATACAGCATGTGCTAGTCATTTCGTCGAAGAATTAATAAGAACCTTAAGTCGCATTTTTAATATCTGAAAAACGCACAACGACAAGAGGCGGTGATCAGTCTCAAAAAGCATGTCACCAGGCTCTGAGAGGAAAGCGTACCTTCCTTCTCTTTCTAACACATTGCGTTGTAAGATATGTAATATCTTAAGCGTAATATGATAATTTATGAAATCTACTTTTACTTTCCAAAATGTTCTAATTTTTTTAAATTCTAAAACTCAAGTAACGGGTTTTTTCAATAAATACTACTTTTCATTTGCTAATTTTTTCATGGTATTTTATTGGATAATTTTGTTCAAACGTCCTCATCTACATTCTGACAAGAAGCTATATTGACTGTCAATAATTTATTGGCAGGGTAAGCTTTCACATTTTGAATTTTACATAAATGTCATGTGATAAAAGGTTGTTTTCCACTGCTAATAGCACACACTCAGTCAGGCCAAGCTGGCTTTACTGGGCTTCTAAACAACGAACACTTTAAAAATGCAATCGGCTCTGATGTTTTAGCCATCCATCCAGTCATAAAAGCTGGCTCGTTGCACCCATCGTACACGAACATTTTTTTATTCAAGTTAGTTGCAAATTTCGCACTATTAGGGCGTGCTTCCGCGCAGCATAAATATCGTAGGACATATGCTCTCTCCCTCTCTCTTCGCTCCAAACTTTCATATCTGAATTTTGCAGGTTCTAACGACAACGTATAACATACGCACTTGAGAAGGGTATTACAGAGTAACAGAAGCGCAAAAAAATTATTTCATTTAGCTGTTCGAAACCTGTTTAACAAGTTATAGAGGGTTTTGTATCAGACGCTATTTGTTTAAAATTACGTTGAAGCATGTTGACGCTGTAGTTACGTAGGGTAAGTAAACAATGAATAATCAAAACTTATTTTTGACAATCTTGTGTGTGCTCTCAAGGTTTTATAATGGCGTGCAATATGATGGATTGGGCATGCGAGTGTCCAAATCTTCAAACTGTACGCGTTTTAAAATCAGCTTTGAAAAATAAGCGACCGAATATCAGAATTTCCGTATATCCAACCATTTGGGCTGATAGCACCACCTGGTATCGCTATGACTGACAGGAGTTGTGTGAAATTTCGGGACAAAAAAATAGATATGCTCAGTTTACAGTGTTAGACCATCCACAAAAACTGTCGTTAGCGTTTGCAATTGGTGCAGATAATTGAAAATCTTTGTACAAACGAAGCGTTTTGACAATTTTAGCCCAACAAAAAGGATGCAAACTTTAACATTTCGCTCTACTTGCAGAAAGGGGCTAAAGAAGTGCCTAAAAGGCAGCAAGTTAAGCAAACCTGTTAAAATCTATGATCCCAGTTAATAAACTGAAAAAATAGCAGTTTTTCAAAAGAAAGATGTTCCTTAAAAATATCGCAATAGGAATAATTTGCATCAATTAACGGAATAAATGAAAGAAGCCACTGGGGGCTCCATTTAACTTGTCAAATTTTGCCTAAAAAGCAATCAATGTGCAAATTTTTAAAGGTAACTTTTAGTATACATAAGACATATAATGAAACAGGAATGTGCTCTAAAAACAACGCACAGGGAACACTTTTTAGGAGAAAAGGCCATTTATGCTCGAATAAGGTGTAAAGTTAATCAGGTATTTTTGATAGGATGTTAATGTACGCTTTATAGTAACACTGGGAAATTTTCGCAATCATGTAAAAGCCCGATCCTGTGAGGGCATCAATTACTATATGAACATGAGCAGGCAAATAAAACGCAAGTAAAACGTCTTAAGTAAAATTTTCACACGCTTGTTTTAAAACTGCTTTATTAATACTCTCGAACGATGATGCAACTAACGTGAACACCTTATTTAAATTACGGTGGCATAACTTAAAACTGCTGGCTAGAATACGAAAAGTTTGAGTATCTAAATTTTAGGCAAAAGCCAGTGACGATTTCAAAGTGTAATTTACTAACTTTACAACCATGCCAAATAAAATAATAACTGACCCATAGAAAGGTATGAATGAGGGAGGTACGTACTTTGAACAAATTTTAGAGTACTTGGGTCGACGACGGAGTATTTGCGGACGTCCTGTATAGATAAAATACTGCGCCTAGCGCCGTTTTCGTTTCTGTCAGAAAACTTTCGCACGGATTTCTTTAGGAGACCTTTGCGTGGGAGACTGCACTCCTCACCTGAATTGGGAATTCGTAGAAAATCCTCTTCTTTTTCCGATGCATGGTGTTTTCTTGAAGGGTGAACATATATTGGGGAGACCCTTTTATAGTTGGAATCATGTCCAGTTTTAGATTCTCGACTAATTCCACGACGATTTCTTTGCGTGTGCATGTGTTTTGGTTGCTGTTTTAGGGGCACTGGGAAATTATCTCGTTCATCCGCAACCTTACTCGGTGATGAATAAGGTGTCAATTGTGAGTAAGGTTTCGTGATGGCTGGGAAAACAAAACAGTCTTCCTCCTCACCCATGAGCTAAAAAAGACGTCAAACTTCTTCGGTAAAATGCAGTCGTTCATAATATATCGTTGACGCAGTATTACGCAGACTGGATGGGCAGTTGGAAATCACCAGGGCAAACCCACCAATCAGGAATGAGAATAGGCCAGAACGAAAAATTCCATAAAATTTCTCGCGGATAAAATTAAGTGGGCTTCTTATTTGCCTAAAAGTATTTTTTGAACGTCATCGGAATATTTTAACAAGATCAAGGATGGATTGACGAATGAGCTCAAATACAAGTAATCGAACACAGTTAATTTCCCAGCCATAAATCTACATTATGGAAGTAAACAAAAATTCTGTGAGCTCATTTAGTAAAAAAACGATAGACAAACGAGCCTGAGTGTTCTACTGGACTTCTTTTATTCTTTTGACAGCGACGGTAGATTCAGACTTTAGGATATAGGCATTATTACCATCGAGAAAATAATGTAGAAATCTGCACTCACTCAAAAATGACTTAATAAATTTTATTTTATTGTTTTTTTGACCTCTCTTATTAAGATATCCTTTCTGTAAAATGCCACAGTGTTAAACAATCAGATGGATATTGTTTTACTGCATCAAAGTCCTTTGGCATCAATCTAGATTCGCGGTAAATCTCAATCACGTTGGGTGTATATACTGTATATAGCTGTAAGTTCCTCTTTTTTCTTACACTTGTGGTGTATGTCCGTGTTTTCATTTGAAATTTACTCATGGAGGTATTTGTGATTGATCGAGCGTAATTTTAATAGACGGGTTTGCTTTGTCCTGTTAGCATGAGTTCCGTCCTATTTGGTATATCAATAGGGACGTATCTAGGCCTGCAAACCCAGTTGACATTCCGCGTCACGTACGTCTGTATCGATATTTTTGATTAAAATTTGACCTTTTTTATAACTTTATTTCTCTTTCGGCGATCTCGCATTCACGCCTAGTTTAACTTCCATAAGGAACAGCCGTCATTCACAAATTTCGACTTAGGTTTCGAAGGATAGGACGCCCATTTAATAAAATGGTACAGCTAGTCTGGAATTCGTTGAACCACCTAGGGATATTTTCTAATCATTTTGCGTCAAGAAAGCATGGTTTGTTCCGGGCATTTCGCTTACTTTCGTGGGTGATCTTTGGAGATCTGACTGTGGTTTGTATTGCCTTGATGACACTGCTTCGTTGCTTTACCCCCCTCGAGGACGTCGCAAAGTTCAATCTGGAGGCTCATGGTCCATTAATCATTCTCTATTGGTGCCCGTAAGCCTTTTTTGGGGCAAAAAAACGTAGAAAAGAGCTTTTGCCACCGATTGGTTCTACTATACGAATCTGGCCTAAAAACTGCTCTCTTATGACATTGAAGTCGTACACAACATTTTTGGGGGGAACTAACGTGAGCACTAGCAATTAAAAAGCTATTCGATACATATTTCTCTAAAGCCTTTATACTCGTTCACGGCTTAATAACTTCTGTAAAATTAGTTGACTGAGTGTTGTGCTCCTGTGTATGGACACCTGACTTCCCTGCAGTGAAATATTTCTACTTATTTTGTTGGAAACGGGCACATGGTCATTCAGCACCTTTACCAGCCCCTTAAGTGTTGTTCGGCCAGTGAGAATAGTCTGACGTGACCGCACACCTTTTCCCCTGAATCATCCTTCCTCCGCCATTTTCCCTTGCTAGAGCTGTGCAGATTAATTCTTGGGGGTTCTTTCAGTAACCATTAGATGGTGTTATAGCCACATCAAACTTTAAAATTGCTCTGGTGAGTCGACCTCACGGAACTAGGGTAAACTAACCAGTGCTCTTGACTTCGAGAATATCGCTGAACCTATGTGAGTGGTAATTGCTAAGTGCTTGCTTGCGTGAGTACTTTCCTCGTGAACATTTTAGTCCTACTTCCTTCAATTTAACTTGAGGTGACTGAACGAGTCGTTTCTACTTGCCTAAATTCCGACGTTTCGTTCATTCGGTACCATAGTTTTATCCTACGTTAGATTTTTTTATATATGCTTGTTTCATTTACCATATCGTTCAGTTTTACGCGTGGCACCCATAGCCCTTTGGCACCGGGTAATTTCGACAGTTGGCCTTGTTTACATCATTTACGAATTAATCCGAATTCAGTCCTAGTAGAAAGGTAGGTATTTGTCTGGCCTTTTAGCCGTCCCATGCTGTCCTTTTTTCCTGTAATTTTCGCTGTATGGCCCAGTCTTTTATAGCTATCCGATGCAAGGGAGTTCGACTCTACATCTCACTTCTTACTTTTATGCTCTAGTGGCAACGAAGTAGAGATTCATATTTGTTGGATTTATTCTGATTGTAAGGAAATCACGCTTATGCCCCTTGACGTCATCTAGGAAAGAATGTTGAGGGCGTTGTTTTCGGAATGGTTTCAAGCTTCTTTCATCTAGCGACTCGTACCTGTCCGTACTTGTCCTGGCTAAATTGGTTATTTGTTTTATTCTGTATCTTTTTTGCTGTCAACACCGCCGCACCGTTTAAATCGCCGTTGACCTGAATTGGGGAAACACCTTTGAAAGTTTTATTTATTTTGGAAATATTTCCTTTGTGTGGCCATAGATGGGTTCTCATAAACATTTATTAAATGTTCTTCTAGCTGTTTTGGAAGATAGTGGCGTTTCTACGTGTATTACAAGTTGCTTATGACCTGCGCCATTCGAAAGTCTATTTGTAGGAAATCGCGTGGTCCTTATGTAACATAAATCTGGCAAATCTGCGTTTGTTTTTTAATCAGTCTTCAGAACTTGTCAGTTACCCAACATTTACCAAACGTCTGACAACAGGTAACGCCTGTGCGATTTTGTAATTTAGCTGTTAGGCTGGCAAACTAGATTGTTTTCTACACAGTTAATTAGAGAAAGAAGTTGGTTATACCGTTTTTTGAATGGCCTAGATTCTACCTCAGGTTTCTTTGATAACTTTTTTCATCCTTTCCGTACACTAAATGTCAAGATGCGACCGCTCATCTGGGTGAAATTCTCTCCGTAATTGTTCCACTACGTGTAAATTGTGTTCCTAGACACGCACGGACAAACTTCTCCAGTGTCCAGACGTTTTGTGCTCGTACTAGATACGGCTGTGAGCATGCTTGATCTAACTGGCTTTAATGATCTAGCGATTGTATCTCCATGTGTGACGATGTGGCAGTGGATCTAGAGAACTCAAACCATCTCCAATGGAGACCAAAGACCCAAGAGTGACCTCCATGCCGTAACGGAGTGTGTCAATCCAAGTTTTGCGCTGACCCTTTGCGTGCTTCCAGGTAGACTGTGGCACCAAATTAAAGCAACAACAATAAAGTTTTGTGGTGGCTGACGAAGAACGCGCTCAAGCCACCTCAGTTGTCATCCTTGGATGACCAACGATATTCCCATGGTGATTCACAGCATGTGTACGTCCTTCTTAATGACGAATTCAGTGTAAATCACTCTTCGTCGAAATACACGCTTCAGGTTACAACCTAATGCTAGGCACGATGAACCCCTTATATTGTTGCACATCGTACAATTTGATGCAGTATTGAAGTTAGATGGAAAAGTTGTGTGAACGGAAGTTCAAGTTCTTAGAGTTCGTGAAGACTATCAATAATCGTTTATGTGAGAGGACTATTTTCCAATTATACTTGCTACCGAGGGTGGCATATAGCCCCAGAGCTTGGGATAGTTTTCGTTTCTGCAGAAGTATATTTAAGCGGCCTCACCCAATATTGTCTACCGGTTTATCTCGATTTTATGTGACGAAACTGCCTCTTTAGTCTGTTGGTATTTCGGTCAATCAAAACAAACCTCAATATCTGTCTCACAGTGATCTCTTGGCGTTTTACTTGATAAACGCTCCTGTGCGCACTTTTTCTGACTTCCGTTGTACCTCTTCAAAATAAAGTTTTCCCTCACATTTTTAGTGACACCTTAGTACCTCGATTGCGTATTTAACCTTTTAATTCTCATTGCGCTTTTGTTTCTTGTGTTCGTCTTTTAGCCTTTTCCTGCCCGGCTTCGCGGCCCCTGTACATAATTTGTATCTAATTGGATCTTGAAGCTCGCGCAAATGACGTTAAGTGAACAAACCAAAGTTGTTTCGCCTGATTTGTTGTGGACCACCTATTGATTGACTCTGCACCACCTCCCGGATTCCAAGCTGACGTTCAAAGCCTCATGACATCTGACTCACTTACTAACCATTCCAGGAGCAGTGACGGTGCCTACGGTGCTCAGTGGCCCACAACTCTTGTGAGTTTATGTTTTTATTAGCTTATTACTGCTCTCTCTGGTATAATATGTGAATTGTCTCACAAAATTGCCTCTCTCACCCATTTCACTCCTTAACTCATGAGTTACCTCTTATTGCGCCCTTAACAGGGGAGCCAGCCAGTTCAGCCGCATTCGGATCGTGGTACACCCCATCTGCCTGACGGCTTTGGACTGACCGACGATGATGGCGCTGATCTGACCATTGCGGCAAATCTGCACAATGCCTGTGTCACCGCAGACGATGAACTTGCGCTTGCTCACGACAGCCCCGACTCAGCCGAGGCTGCGCTAACGCACCACTTTCGCGGAATGTCTGTCTTTGACGCCTCTAGAGCCAACCACATTTGGGCCGTGGGGGCTGAGCGAAGAAGCGGTGGGACAGCTGGAGCTACTGTCGCTGCTTCTAACGCCGACTTCTCACCTGGTTCGGGTGGTTTTGTCATTCCAAAGGGTGGTGGTAGCCCTGGCGCCGGTGTCAGTGGTTCCACCCCAATTGCCGGTGCCCAGCCGCATTCTGTTGATGGTTCACACGATTTCAATTCCAGTACAAGTGATGTGGGTACTTCAGGAGGAACTGGAGTACCTCCTCGGATGGCAAACTTAGCAGCTTCCCCCACCAAGAAGCCTGCTAATGGTATTTCTTCAACCTCTGTCGCTGAACCTATGTCTGGCATCGATATTCTCTCCATTTGGGAGTCTCGCGGAACAGCCAACCCTAACAGACGTGGTTGGTTGGAAGATCGTCTCTTTGATTCGAATCAGCCTCAGTCTCCGCTGGGTGCACCACAGAAGAGCCATCTGGTGGAGGGGAACTACACACCAAAGACTGTTGGTCAGAATAGCAAAACAGCGGCCACGGCAACAACGAATGGAGTCGCATGGGACTGGAACGATTCTCTACCGGCTGTGAGTGTCAGACCGTGTTTGTATTTTGTTCTTACCCCCCAAATACCTCTCTTGAGATCGCGCTTTTCTTGACGCGTGTGCCTGTTCCGTCTGCAGATATTTTTTGCATTTGTGGAGCTACTAACGCCGTATTTTAAGTGCACCTTAGAGGTTCGATTTTCTTGATTGCGTTTTTAAGACTTGCCGAATACTTTCGCCGCTTAGATAGTCTCTAAGGCTAGAAGACGATTTCCTCGCGCAAGCATCTCTGATAAACATAAGGAATGCACTGCACTTCGGTCCATTTTCTAAGTGTTACTGGTAACTAAAATTTTCAGTGAAATGCCAGTATGACCCTATTTACGGTGGATTAGTGCCAGTAAGCGCGCATATAACCTGACCCATGTAAAGCTGAAGTTGAAAATACGGTCAAACTCCCAGCTGCGCGTTCTGTATTTTTTTAAATTACTCTTTGCTATATGAAAGCATACTCGACGATTCCCTTCAAAGTTTCCCAATTTCCACTTGTACGCATTTGGCTGCGCGGGAGATGATTGTCTGAGTTTTGTATCACTAGCTGCGCTGCAGTTATCTCGTATAACTGCTTCCTCAGCCATAAGCAGCCGTTATCTTGTGTAAGTTTTGCCACGTCTTTACCATAAGCCTTGTGCATCAAAAGAGAGGTAGTTAGCACTCGGTTGTTTTCTTCCCGCGTTCGGAGACGTTTTGGTGATTCAACTGCTGTCATGCGTATCAGTCCTCTGCACAACTCTAGCATGTGTATTTTGTATCTCATCCACCGTCACAGCCCTCTTCCTGGCGCTCCATTTTCACTGCCAATAAGGAGCCGGAGGCCTTTGCGCAGCCTGTGCCCGCTTCCCGGTCATCAGCAGCGTCATCGGCGCAGGACTCTGCGGCTTTCTTAACACGAGGAGTCTGGCCACCGACGGCCACGTCGACTACAGCAAACACCGGTGGTGGGGACGCCAGTGTGAACCAGTTTCGCAATGTGTCTTTCCTAGACGTGGCCAACTGCTATCCAGTTACTCAGCAGGTCAACATGAGCTCCAGTTCACAGTATGCGACTGACGGAGCTGTGACGGCAGCGACTTCTGTGGCAGCTAGAACCGCACCTGCCGATCAGCAGCAACCAACAAGTTCTGAAGAGCTGACTCCAGGCAGTACTGGTGACGACAATACTTGTGTCGGTAATACCACCTATCCTACACTGGTTTCTAGCAAGTTCGACACCCCCTTCAGTGTTCAACTCCCCAATTCTTCGTCTGGTATGGTGTCTACCGGTGGCGTCTGTGTTGGGCAGGTGAACAAAGACTGTGCAGAGGGTCTCTACGGCGCTGTGCTAGGAGAAGGAAGAAAGAGCTTTGTGTATGGCATGCCACCACCATCACAGCCACCGCCAACATCAACGGCCTTCTTCTCACTGGATGCCGGCGAGATGGGTGAAAAGGTGAGTTGTCCAGCCCTAGTGTCTTCAGCGTGTTCTATGCTTGGTTCGTTCGTTATCTCACTTGATACGCCGCTTCCATCCTTGTTCTAGGCCCTCGGTCCATCTGAAACCACTCCAGGTTTCATTAACGGGCCACCGCCGGGCATCCCACCCTGCCGTAATGCCGTGCCTTCGCTGTTAGTAAACGCTACGGCCATTGGAACTGGCGATCCTCCCGCGGCTGTCGCTGGGGTAACATCGTCCAGTGATACTGTTCTGCCCCCTGATGTTGCTTCTTCTGTGTGTGTCAATTACTCGGTACCAGGTGGAACTGCTAGCCTTCCGTCTTCTACCATGACTTTGGATGGCTGTTCGATGCAGCCACCACCACCTGGATCATCGTCAATGTCCGTGCAGCAACAGCAGCATCAACTAAGAAGCGACGGTTTTATGCCTCAACTCCAACAACCGACGTCTGCAATGCCTTCAAATCAGGTGGCTGCGGCGGCACCAACTCTCTGTTCACTCCCTCCGATTGATGCCATGTCGATGGCTATGGCAATGTCCATGTTCATGCCGCAGGCGGCAGCCTCCGGAGCGCCTCCAATGCCCATGGGGACACCCAGTAAGTCTCACCCTCTCTCTTCCCGCTTGGCATCCTTTTTAGCTCCGACTGGACTTTTATATCGAAGTCTTTTTAAGCAGTCTTGTTCTCCACATAAAACCAAATAAGGATATTTATTCGTCCGTCTATTTATCGCCTTCGCTGCTTTTTTACACGTAATTCTCTTTCCATGCATTAGGAACACTGGGGTTTATGCATGCCTTAGCTTTCGTAACGGTTTATTTCAGCCTTGCAGCGTAGGGTAATGACTTAAGTTGGTAACAGGAGTGACTCTCCTGCGTCATCCACTTATGAACCGCCCTCAGACAGACTTTGGGATGCCTGATCTTCACCATTTCCGGAACCTGCTTACGCCAAGATTCTCTATATTGACTGTTTGCCTCAGCGAATTGCGTCGCTTCGGTTCTTTTGAACCCCCAAATCGTTGTTGGAGGTGTGTGCTTGTGATGGCTTTTCCCTCACAGACTGGCAGTCATTCGGGATTGCGCACTGTCCTTTTCACCAGCGCCGTGTACGTTTTTTTATTTGGCAGGAATGTTTACGTGGACGCGTCCATGTTTTATTCCTGTAGTTATGTTGGCCGATTCCCGACAACTCGAGTGAGCAGATTGAGATAAGAACCGCTAAACGGGCCACTCGGTAGGTGCACTGGTCTAACAGGGGGCCAGATCAGGGCACAAAATCTTGGCGTCTGGGCAAGCGCATTTCATCAATATGAATGTTACATCACTGACTACTCCATACTCGAATGCTATAGCGTACTAGCCTGGCGTGCAACCACGGCAACTGATTGTTACTGCTTCGTCAATCAAAGCTATAAGGAAGGAATAATGCTATAACTGTTGACTGTAGTATTAGAGAATAAATCGGTATGCGGGAGGAACGGTTCATGGTCTCTCGCCCCTGCCATGAAGATCTTTATCAAAATCTGAGCAAATTTCCTTGTTCTTTTTTTTCTCGTCTTAATCACACCTTATTTCATTTGTCTTCACTTTGTAGATCCAACCTGGAACCCGTTGCACTTTAATATGCTGATGCAACAATTGGTCTCCGGAACACCATCAAGTCCCTCACAGCCTGCATTGGCCTTCTCTGCTCCACCACCATCAACTAACACGGGCGTATCTACGGACGGTCTCACCGATCCCGCTCGGTTAGCCGTTAGTGCTCTAGTGTTTCTACAGGCACAGCAGCAGCTTCTCTACGCCCAACAACAGCAACAGCAGCAACAACAACAACAGCAACCTCCGACGCCGCAACAACAGCAAACATCTCAGCAACAACAGCAGGCCGCTCTTACTCAGTTCGCCCTACAGGCAGCTGCTGTGACCGGTACGCGGTCCGCTTCCACGCCCAGTCTCGCCACAACGCCCGCCAATCTCTTTTCCTCTGGTCACTTGCAGCCTAATCCTCAGAATGCTATTCTACCAGCGCCGGCTGCTCCTTACAGTCTGCCACAGGTAAGCCCACTGAAGGGTTCCGGACACGTAGACACTCATAATTCTACTCATGCACTCCTGCAATCGCGTGCTTGACGCTGTACACGGCTCCTTCGCCGTCCTTTATTTCACGCCCAAGCAGCCAGTAGTCGTGGAACCTTATTCCTTGTTATATGAAAGCCAGTGAGGTGTTGTTCGTTCTTATATAAACAAGAGCGCAGGACTGAAGTTAATTTCGCAAAAGGGACTTAGTTTTGAAACGTCCGCCTTAATCCTATTGTTCGTCCGTCTGTTTAGATAGGTGGTTTTTATGGACTGTATCCCGCTAACTGAAAGTTACGTGAAAGAAAACACCAAACGTGCGCCTTTAGGCTGACCTTCTTGTAGGTTTGGCTACTGGTAAAGCGTGCGCATCTTAACCTAAGCAAACCTGTGCTGCGCTTGCAGATAGGTTACAAGATTCCCCATTTGTGGTGCAAATAGCTCTCGAAAAGTGGTGGTATGAGTCCGATTCAGGATCTTGGACTTTTATGCAGAAGGTGGCGTTAAAAATAAACTAGGATTTCAAAACGAAATTTTATTAGCGTCCATAGATCTGTTCTGGTTTATGAATGGGGCAACGGCTCCCCGCCTTGCCTCCGAACTTAGTTCATATCTGTTGCCTGTTTTCACATGCTCACCCAGTTAAATCTCACAGACCCAGTATATCTATCTAACTGGGTCCTGGCTGACTTTCTGAAACATTTTCTCTGTCTTCTCAGCCTGTCAACTTAATGACGCAGCCACCGCTGCCCTGTTCTGCGGCTGGTTCCCTCTTCCCGCCAAATGTTTCACCATCTGCTGTCGCTCAACCTCCACCGGGTTTCGCTCGAGTCGTCGCCGCTGCGGCCGCCAAAAATTTCAACACCACGGCGGGAGCCTATCCTCTCGAAAGTGAGCGATAATTTGTACTACTCTCCCTTCTCTCCCTTTTTCCCTGCCTGCTTGTTCCGTTTTGTACTCTGTCTTTTTCACTTCTTTAAGGATGACTTGTATGACCGCGTAAGCAGGACATTGGAATAGGAACTGCCCGCAAAGCACACGGCTTTGCGCCAAACTTCCGAGAAATTAGATTTAGGGTTAAAGTCGAGGTTGGCTTTAGGGTCAGGATTATTTTAGAGGTTGAGGTTTGGGTTTGTGTTAACTGTGGGGCTTAGGTTGAAAGTAGGGCTAGGGCTAAGATTGAGGTTAAAGTTCAGTTTTATGTTAGGTTTAAGACGTGAAAATATTTATCCTTCCTGAAGTTTATCGCTAGGCCATCTATTTTAAGTGGATGGGGCGTGTCCTGCTTAGGTGGCCATGCAAGTCATCCTTACCTTTTATTTCTAACTGAGACCAAGTATTATCAATAATGTTCATCTCTTACACTCGGTACCTTGGACTGCATATTAATAGGCGCACGAATGAGAATATCAGGAACTTAGTTGTTTCTTGACTCATCCTAGAGTTTTGTGTTTTTCTACATTGACACTCTAATATCTTCCTGTTATGGAGGCTTGGGTGAACGCGTTGTGGTTCATGTTCGCCGTAACCTCACGTTTCTCTGAAGTGGCAAACAGGCCAGAGTAGCCGTAGTAACTTAATATTGCGGCAGAAAACAAAACGGTGCCTGCAATTGTGTTCGTGTGGGGTCCGGTTTTGACCTAGTTTGAAGACGCTCGTCCTTGTCAAACCGTTGCGCCGACCCTCCTCTCTTATTGTACCAAATCCGTTTTCGTTTCATGTAAGAATTTATGCTAGAAAAACATGGTGGTTTCTGCAATAGCAGCAAACATTTCCCTTGACTGTGTCTTCATTTTATACTTGATACGATCACTGACCAAGCTTTTTGTTTGTGAAAAATTTTTGACAGCACGATATTGTACGAGATGCTCAGTCCTTCTACAATTAGCTACCATCGGTTCAGGAAATCAGAACTCGATGGTCGCCCGTGACATGCGTCCACTACAGGTTTCAAATCCCCAGACATGCTTTGTTCTTTAGATGGATTGTCACCATCTCACTATGAACTCATAAATTGAAAATTGCCTGAAATATGCAGAAACGCCAAAAATAATTTTGATGGCTATACAAAAAGTAAACGGGATTTCCAAGCAGGGCGATGACCTGTGAAACGTTCAACCAGCTCTGAGCGACAAAAAACTCACAAAAATCCGGTGCCACCGAATCGCTGAGAACTTTCAGGATGACTTAATATGCCACTCGGGTCGTCTGTTTTCTTGCGAAACGTAAGGCTTTGGCCGTCCAAGCCGACACTTTCTTACAGCCGTGCTCATCGGCCAGCTAGGAGCTAATAGTTTTCGAAATGATTACCGTGCCCTCGATATTTTTTTATTCGATATGTTTTTCCATGATTTTAATTGCTGCTGATAAGGAAATTTACTCCTGGATTTTAACATCACCCTTTTGCACCCAATCCTTTCGCCCTCATTTAGAAATGTTCTTGATCGTTGTTTTTTCGCGTTGAATTCCCTACATTGCACGGTGTTGATTTGTCAGGCAATCTTTGTGTCAGTTTTGTTGCTGAAGGCATGCGGTGTTGAAAGTCTACAGAGTACTTTTTGAATGTGCTATTCAAGCGCATTCCAGTTTTTCAGCCAGCAAGATAGATGTTTCTAATCCACATAATGCTGATGGAGCCTCTTCGGGCAATACGGACGAAATTTACCCCACATTTAGACGCGATTCAAGCGCTTGGTGCATTCTTGTCAGCCCCCAATCGAACGGATCGTGTGACTTTTAATCAGCTCTCAATGCGCCGCCTCGATCGCGGCAATTCAGACCCGCAAACGGTTTGGGGTTTAAATTGTTAACGGCAATCCATCTGCCGACTATGAGTGGCGTTTTTACTTAACGTTCCATGGGATAATGCTGCAAAGCCGCGCACATCACCCGCCTAATGTCATTGCAGAACTTAACCGTTTCTAAGATACGAGAGTGCTTTTCACTGGTCTGTTCTGACTGTAAGTTGGAATTCGAGCGATTCCGATTTGCCTTGAAGCTCCAGCTCTACAAACGATCAATCGTTAACTGTTGCCGAATGAGGCCGTGTGTTTACTTTCTTTCGGTCGTGCCTTACCAACTTAGCCTGTAAAATCCGGTGATGTTCCAGTCTCGTTTCCAGGACTTCCCGCATGCCACCATTTGTCCGTCTGCGAGCTCAAAACTGAAGCCCTCGAGGCGAGACGGGGCGCCCGTATTCGATCCTCTGATTGGGATCGCTCGTCGGACTCCAATATCACCCGATATCAGTTGACAGGACGTGATTCCTCGGCTTAATGGTAGGATATCTGACTTAAAAGGCTCATTGAGAATCTAAATTCGGGTCTTGGGCTCGGTATATGGTTGACTGACAACGTTAAATAATCTAAATCTAATCTAATAAATACTCTCCTTTTTTGCTGG
Source organism: Schistocephalus solidus (assembly GCA_017591395.1). Lineage (NCBI taxonomy): Eukaryota > Metazoa > Platyhelminthes > Cestoda > Diphyllobothriidea > Diphyllobothriidae > Schistocephalus > Schistocephalus solidus. Next base: position 75,430 of record WEDG01000802.1, on the reverse strand, counting down.
TAGCATTTCCCGATTACTATTTCTCCTTTTTTAATCCACCTTGCTGTTGTGTATCCTGACTCCTACTTTATACCGCCTACTCATCTGTGTTTCCTCTTCCTCGCAGGTGGGCCAGCCTCTGCAGTACCTAATATTGCACCGGTTAGTCGAAGCCAGTTACTGGAGGACTTTCGCAACTCCACTTCGCGTTTTCAACACATACCCCTATCAGAGCTTCGTGACCATATTGTAGAGTTTGCGCGGGATCAGCACGGCTCCCGCTTTATTCAGCAAAAACTCGAGACCGCTACTGTTGCAGAGAAAAATGTTGTCTTCGCAGAGATACTGCCTCAAGCCGGGAAGTTAATGACGGACGTGTTTGGTAACTATGTCATTCAGAAGTTCTTCGAGTTCGGGACTGACGAGCAGAAGGAGGTTCGTGTTTATTTAGACCCTTATCTTTGAATTCAGCACCATCATCACTTTGTTTTTATATTAAAGCCGGTGAGTGTCCATGGCTATCCTAGACTTGGAGGTATTTGGGGCTAGTCCTCAGAAGTATTTCACTGTCGGTAATCAGTAATGTGGCAATTTTTCTGTCTGTTGTGTGGACTCGTGCCTATTTCTCCCAAACCTTCAGCATTCTTTACCCGTTGTAGGCAAATAACCGGAGTTTTTTACTAGTAAGCTCCCAGTTGGCAATTTTTCTAACGGAGTTAGAGCTAGGGAGTGTTTATTGTGGTTGCTAGTTACCTGAATAAGCCTCCTTTGTACCCCTTCCCCCTCACCTATATGTCAATGCCCCTTCCCAGGACAAGAATTTTTCATGCCTCTACCTGCACTTCGTCCATTCTTTTGTCAAAAGGCTGAGAGTGTTACTCCCTCATATTCCCTAATCGAAAGTCGGTAAGACACGGAAGTAAGAACTCCTTCTCCGGTCATCGCCCTGATCTAGACCTTTAACCTAAACTTAGTCCTTTTTGCAGCCGTTACTCTAATCTCCCTGGAAATTAACGCAGGGCTTTCAGAGCGATTCCTATTCCCTTGTTTTACTCAGAAGTCTGTCTTAGGCGAACGCCAAGTCTCAACCATGCAAACATTTTCGTCCCGTTCAGTCTGCCCATACGTGCACCAAAGCCCGAAGCGGCTGCTTAAAGTCCTCGGAAATCAACCCCATGTCACTTCATCGTAAAAAATGGAAGGCATATTGGAAGCTCGCTCCTCATGATACAAATTACTTAGCGTTGGTGGAAGTTTAACATTTTGTTTGTAGGGGGCAGAGATCACTGCGTTTATTGATAGGCTGTAGACCATGAACCAAAAATTTCGCACTTTGTTACCCGGTCGTTATCACCTTCTATTATTATTAGCAAAAATCGACCATCGTCTTTTCAAGTGTTTAGTTCGTAACCGTCCCATATATCACGGAATCGTTTTGCTAACCACCGGATAACCTGCAGACAATCAATGTCCTCCTGTGGTTCCTGCTCTAATATTAGCCATTCTAAGTACTTCGAAAAATGCTTGTTTGAGCTATCAGGGATTGACATTGGTCAAATCAACGTAAAAAGAAGAAAGGTAGCTTTTGCTTAACAATAATGAGCGTCTTTGCCTTCTTGACGGACTACATAACAAATTTGTATTCCTCTTTATCTTATCAAGTTAAACTATTACTGCTGTCTGTCATGCGTTATTTTGGTTTTATCTAACCTGTCCTGCCACCTTTTATTGTTTCTATCCAAGAAAAATGTGTTCATCAATTTCTTTTTTTTTAGCTGAGACTGCTATGTTTTGTGTAAGACACCTGACTGAAACTGGTCTAGTTTGTGGTCCTAATTAAAAACCAACTCTTTCACCCACTTCGATTCTCTCGTCCTTACTTTTTGCTGTCAGTTATTCGGATTATGCACCTGTATCAAGCTACCGTGAATACTGGCACACCCCATACCATCATGAAAGTGGCGGTACGAGCGACTGAACGACCTGAAAAAGAAAGTGAGCACTTACACCCTACCATACGGGGGTTCGGTTACCAGGTCTGTAAACACTGTCCTGCGCTGGGGTACTTGTGTAGCTTATTTGGTCATCTGACTCTTAACTCAGCAACCCATATGCGTAAAGGCTTTGGGCAGTTCTAAGAGCGTCAAAGCTGGTCTGTATTTTTCCGATAAAGTAGGCATGTCTGTGGCATATTTTGTGTTTTGGTGAGAAAGCGGTATACTGCATCTATTCAAATGTGTATTTTGTAAATTAACCCGTGTGACAACTTCTGTAATAAAAAAAAGAGTTCCTATATTTTTTTTTTAATTTTCGCAGCTGCTGTCTCAGTGTCTGCACGGCCACGTAGTGGAGTTTGCTATGCAAATGTACGGCTGCCGAGTCATTCAGAAGGCCCTCGAATCAGTTCCGCTGGAAGCTAAAATTCGTATCATTGGAGAGCTGCGTCCCTGCGTGATGCGCTGTGTCAAGGATCAAAATGGAAATCATGTGATTCAAAAGTGCATTGAATGTGTACCGCCACCGGAGCTGGATTTCATTATATTTGCTTTCAGAAACCAGGTAAGGGCAATTCCTTTTTGTACGTTTGACTTACTTTTCCGTGTTGTGGTCTTCCTCTCTTAAAACTTTCGGTTTAAATTTCGTTACCTTTTCGAATGGCATGAACTATTGCGCCACATACTGCTGCTTAAAAAGATCCAAAGGTTATGTTTTCATCTAAGTAGCATTTCTGTCTCTAACGATCGAGTGGTTTTCAAAGCGAAGTCGTCAAATTAGACCAAGGTCAAAGCGTACAAATCGATGGCACGTCCAGCGGTTTTTTTAAATGTTTTAGCAATTGCTTATGTATGCATATTTTTATCACAAGTTAATCGGATTTTGAACGTACTTTCTTGGTTTCCTACTTTGTTTTCTGTGCTGACCTGGGGCATTCCAGGGGAGTTCGTTTAGCATGCTGCTGCTGCTATATGTTTTCGTTTTTTGCGCTTCCTTAACATTTAAAATGGTAATCTTTCTATTGTTTGCAACGTAAAAACTTCCCGAAATCTGGAAAACCGAAGTCATCCCTTTGATCAGTTGAATCGTCAGTTTGCTCGCGTGAACTTGTTTGATCTGAAGGCAATGAAATTTTACCTTCTTCTTCCTTGAAGCTATATTCCAACCACTTAAATGTCGTATCTGCTGACCTGGATTCTCACGCTTCCTTGTGGCCCTCGGGCCGTGTTGTCTCACAGCCCCACGCTGCTCATACTCTCGAAGCCTTTTCGTCATTTCTCAATCCTGATCTCACTGGTTCGGGTTGCGCTTTTCATTTACTTCTATTCCAATGTTTAGCTTTATTCGCGCTTATGCAAATCTTCGCACGAGGTGCAGTGGTCTGAAAGCCATATTATGCTCCTACCATTCCGCCTGTTTGTCTCCGTCAGGTAGACCCCTTCACTGTCGTTAGTTTCAGGTGGCTTTATTGCTATTTAATGCCTTGGTTGTCACGCCTGATTAAGTTGTTGACTCGGATGTCTCGCTCATGTGTTAGTTTTCTTCAGTGTGAAGTCTGCTGTAACCTCATTTCCTTGGAACCCTGTCATGGCCGGACGTGTTACCGTGGTGACCAAGAGATCGCATGAATGGATGTGGTCGAAATGCATCTCTAGTGCTGCGGATGCTGAATACACCTCCGCAATTAATTTTGTTCGTTCTCGTTTTAATTAACCCAGAACATGGAACCGATTGAACCAGCCCTGCTGCATTCCGTCACCTTCGAGTACAAAGCCGACCTTTTTGTATGGTTACTTGGGCAGTTGACTTGGGTGCAATAAACGTAGGTCTTCAGATGCTGGTACGCCATAAGTGCGTCAGTTTGCCCGTGGGTGTGAGGCAAGTTCCTCTGGCACTTATTGTGCTTTCGTCCTACTCATCGTTTGGCGCCGGTTGGTATAAGGCCACTGTTTCCCCTTATTAGCGGTCGGTCCAAAGTCTGAGCAACCGCTATTTAGGCCTCGCTGCACCTGCGTTGCGATTGCGGTGTTGGGTGTAAAGTCGCGGACAATGGACCTGGGTACTTTCATCTTTACTTGAACACGTCGAATACTGAATAAGTGCCATCGACTTGCTAATTACTTGTGGCTTTTAGCCGTTCGCCACCACAAGCATCCGCCAGCATAGCGGAGAATCGAAGATTATGGAGGGTGAGAGTTCGTGCTTCACTCTATTTGCCGCACAAAGGCTTCCGATACTGGTGCGCTGTCCGTGACCCACTGTTGTTTAGCCATAGTGTCATTCTGGCAGACTGTAGAGAAGGTATGAAGATAAGGGCGGGGTGGTTGTTTCATAGATTTTAGACCACATGTTTTGCGTCCACCAGCCGCGGTCAGCTTTCCAATAGCGTATTTTCTCAACATTTAAGGACACATTTCAGCCACCTCCCGCGGAAGAGTGAATATTACACCTCTTAATATGGGCTGCTAATTCATCTCACGTACTTGCCGAACTTGACTGCGGCTCACGCTTTTGTATAGGAAAAAGAGGATTCGAGCTAGCCTGGCCGTCTACGATGTTACAGTCACCCTCTCCGGGATTTTTTATTTCGGTGGAGCGGAAGAACGTTAATGAGATCTGATTGCCTATGCAGGGTGAAGTAGGATGATCCACGATGGTCAACAGACAACATTAACAAGCCCGGAGTGATCGTACCACTGCAATCTGCGCCGCCATCCATGGCACTCTGTTATACGCGGATGAAACATTAAAAGGGAACCGTTGCAGCTTAAACCCTAATCCGGGGAAGGACCTAGTTATTCCATCAGTTGGTGGCTTTTCTACGCAATTCTGTGAGCACATCAGATTTACTATAGTGAAGGAAGTATTCGCCTGGGGGTATGATTACCTTTGAAGTTGGTTTGGTCTCATTTTCCCTCATTCGAGCTGCCCACTGTGATCCGTTTGGGGACAGTAGTAACTATGACGCAAGGCCGTGTGTGTTTCCTTATTATCCAACCTAGGCGCATATTACCATTGTTACCGGTTAGTTTTCGGCTTCGTTGGGTACGACTTTCCATAACAAAAGTTGGATGAATTCTTTGTATGCTTCGTTTTCGATCAGAGCAGCAGGATGGAGGTAGTATCCACTCCATTTGCTTAGCGTATCTACTAGACACCGCTCTGTGCTAAAATTGTGTTGTGTCCACTTTTCATTCCCTCCCACGTCATTAGTGCAGGCTGCCATCATACTTTTTAACGCATGCTAGGAGATCCCGTTCTGTCTGGACGCTTCTTTTCTCCATTTCTTCGCCACTACTGTGCTGGTCGCGTCCTCGGGTTTTTCCTCTTTCAGCAAAACGTATATACTGCTAAACCGAACACCTCGTTCGGTTTATCTGCCAACTCCTCCTCCCTGTGTGAGCCTCGTGGCCTTTGACTTGGCCTTCCTCTGTATCGTGTCTCTACTCTCCGTTTCCACCTACGTCGAAAGCGTCGACGGCATTGCCATTTTGTTACACCTTTCGCGTACGCCTGCCTTCTTCTGGTTGGTTCAGCAGTTTTTAACGTTGCCGCTTCGTGCGTGCGGGGTTTTCTGTGTAATCAATGCGTCGGTTGCAGCCAGCATGCTCTGGCCTCTTCGCTCACTGCGTCGCCGCTCGTTTTCTCGTCTCTGCGTGCGTGTTTGCTATGCGTCATCTTGGTATTCTGATCAGGACGTCGACTTCAGGGGCCTATTTGCGCAATTCACCGCTTGTTTTAGTGCGTGCTTTTCTCGATCGCTATTCGTACGCGATGTCTGCTCTGATGGTCTGACCAGTATTCAGGTGTGTGCAACTATCCGCATGTCCCTCTCCCCCAAACGGACTGCATCGCTGTTGTCCTGGCGGCTACATTAGCCTGTGGCATTTGCTAGTCGAACCACACGAAGTTTGTATGAGCCTTAGCCTGCTGCCGTACATGCGTGTGGCTAACATTAAGCGGAGGCTTTGCGACACGCCAGTCACTGCCCTTATCTCATCACCCGTCTATCGGTCTACCATTTTGAGCTTTCATTATTATGTCCGTTGGCAGCCAACGTTCGTTATGCCAGAATGCATCTGTGGCATGTGACTTTTTAGGTAGCGGATTTTACACTCCCAAAGGTGTTATTGTTGAATGCGCCATGACTACTTACTTGCGCGGTGGAGGAGAAGCCTGTTTCTTTCTCAAGTAGCCTTTTTGTATCGCGCTGTTCAGTTGCATTGCCTAGTGTGCACTTCGAAACATTGATTTTGGGCAGTTTCTTTCTGGTTGCTTATTGCAGTCTTCTGAGTGACCTTTCCTATGAATTGGAAGACCGGAACTTTACACGTTGTATTCTTGACAAAACCAGTGTTTTGGGGTACAAAATCGCACCTAGTTTTTTCAAGCTTTTAATTCTGATTCGCATAACTCATGCTCTTCCTTTCATCCCTCAACTTTTATTCTTAGCAAGTTTTGGTAATGCTAGTAATCCTTACGGCGAACCTTATTTGCCTGTATAGTTTTAGTTTTTGACTTTTCATGCTAACGTGTTGCTGATAAGAGGATGTCTTGTGTTTTGAACAGTCACACTGAATTTCAACAAATAACTCAAAACGAACTCTAGATGCCTTTCAAGCTAGCTGGCCGTTGAAGTCGATTTTTTGTTATTGCTCGCCGTTAAATGGTTGATGTTCGGGATCTGTGCTCAATCGTCGCGTTTCGGAGCTTAATTGAACCTTTTGTCTGGTCGTTCGTCCTAATGGCTTGCCTGCTTCGTCGTCTTTTACGGTCTTCTTTAAACGAACACACGTCATTCTTGGTTAAGCCGACCGCAGTTATCTTTTTCTGATCTTTGTAGCGGTATTGGCGTGTTACCCCGTTTTTCGGGGGGAGGGGGAGGAGGGTGACATGTTGGTTGATTAAACTGGCCTTTACAAGTCATCATCTAGTCAAGTCCTCCTGTTTTTGGATTGCCTCGGTCTAGAATAGTCGCTTGTCGAAAGTTCAGGCCAGTCGTTTACGCAGACCTGGCCCATCCGATATGGTTGCAGTCGAATAACAGTTTTCCTGCAAGTTATGGTTGGAACTTCATAGACAACTCACTACAGACGCCGACACGTCAATCTGTTTATGTCGAACAACCAAGTCATAGTAGAAAAATCATCATTACTAAGGCCGGTCGACTTTGAAAATTGCTGAAAGTTGAGGTTATGTTTTTATATATTTCAGCCGTGCGTAGTAAATAGTAAACCCAGTTATTCCAACGATCGGATCGTTCATGCACGTGTCCTGCATACCTTTTTAGCTCCCAGTCTTTTTCTCCATAACTTTGGATTTTGCCTATAGGGCACTGTCAAAGCGGCCTGCATAATGTTATCTTGTCTACAGTTTATATTGTCGCTGAAGATTACTTGGGTTTCTGACTCGTGCATTTTGTCTCTGCGATGAATGCATTTTACCCAAAACGTTTTCCTATGACCCCTATTGCGCTTTGACTTATTCCCTTTTTTATTTTTGCCCGTTCTCAGGTCTCGGCTTTATCTTCTCACCCCTACGGATGTCGAGTCATTCAGCGAATTTTAGAACACTGCATGCCAGAGCAGACACGACGCATCCTTGATGAGTTGCACAAGAGTGTCGAAAGCTTGGTTAAGGACCAGTATGGCAACTACGTTGTCCAGGTTTGTTTCTCTGAATGTGTTTTTTAGAAATACCAAAAGTTGCCCGAGGCTTTTTTGATTTTATCTCGTCAACAGGTTATCTAGCTTATAAGTAACCTCTGATATCTTAAATTCGTTTGTTGCTGCGCTCCGTCCTCACGTAGCTAACTTTCTTTTTCAGACGTTCAGGCTTAGCTTTCGCAATTAATCGTGACAGCATTGCTTAGTTTAGACTGTTAATTTTCCCCTATTAAATCATTCTTTGTTGGAAGGTATCGAAGCATAGGTGCTCCACTGTGTTCGTTGTGAGTCCACTCAGATGGCACCCCCGAAGTCTGCTTAAAGTGTTTTGATAGTAAGATGGGCGTGTTACGCGTACTATGCGGGCTGTGCGCCTTGTCATTTGTGTCGACCTCGCGTTAACGCCGCAAATACCTTTTTGCAACTCCGGGGACACAGCACTTCGAATGCGGTGACAGACAGTTTATGTGACTACCTACACATCTTCCTCGTCACTCTGCAAAACCTCATTCTGCACAAAGACCATTCCTTCCGACTGAAGGTCTAAATCAGACGGGTGGCTCTCAATCACTCCAATGTCCTCCTTGTGGATATGCATATCCCAGCGTTTGAAGTCTGATTCTGGCGACTGTGCAAATCAAACCAGAAGCTGGGTGTCAGTGTGAGTAGAGGAGTAACTGACCTACCGCTTCCATTGAAGGTCCTAACTATGGCGGTACAACGGTATAAATGACAGTGGAGCGGACTTGCTCAGCATTAGCCCTCCTTTCCGCACAGCTTTACCTTACTTCTGCCGCAAGACACTGTCAGCAGGGCTGGTTGTGAGGTTTAACGTGTTTCAGCTCGGTAAGGATGCTTTTAATGACCGCCTAAACAGGACACAGGAAAAGGAAGAGCCCCCAATGCATTTGGCTTTGCGCTAAATTCCAAGGAAATAATGTTGAGGTTAAGGTTCAAGTTTGAGGTTAAAGTCAGAGTTGGGGTTACGGTCATGGTTAGGCTAAGGTTTAGCGTTTTTATCGTGTTAGCTGTAGCCTGTAGGTTTAGGGTGGGGGTAGGTTAAGTGTAAGGTGACAGCTTGGTTTTATGTTAGCGTTAAAACACGGCTATACTCACCCTTCCTGAAAATTTACCACCTATTTGAAGCGGGCTGAGTGGTTCCTATTCCCGTGTACTGTTTACGCGGCATCCCTACCATCAGCTCTAATGTAGGCGTACTGACGAAGGCAAGACTGGGTAGCCGTTTTCTCGTATATGCTCTCACCAACCTGCCAGGAAGGCCTTCAACGTAAACTCGGGTCTGCCTGTTCGTAAAACATATGGGGAAAACTATGTACTATCCGCGCCACAGCTTTTGGACTTCAATGGTAAACGGAAGAATCACATCTCTGCCAGTGGATCTGTAAGACACCGCTTCCACGTTTATTGTAAGCGTTGGCCCCGCAAATAAGGGAATAAATTCAGATCGACAGGGTGGCAGGACATTCTTAATTATCCTTCTTTGACAATTCTCTGTACTATAACGACCCGCTATTATTGCGAATGCTGTTATTCGTTGAAGGCTTGTTATTTATTATTATTATTTTTGTTATTTTTTGTCCATCGTCTGCCAACCGATTCTGGGGAATGGTGCATAAACTGGATCGTCATAAGGGATGCTTGCGTAGAATTACAACTACAATATCAAGGTTACAATGGGTGCAGATAAACTGAGGTGTTTCGTTCCTTTTCAGGGTATTCTTTAGGTAAATTGAGCGGTAGTGGGGCTAAATGAATTGAAGGTATGGCGCATACTTCCTACTTATTCAGTCTTGCAGTCACGCGGTTTGTTTACCGTAACTCTGGTTGGTTGCTCATGTCCTCTCAAATCTTGATTTAGAAGCTATGGCTGATTATCGTGTTCCTCTGGCTGATGGCCTTTCAGACCACGTCTTCTATGGCACCAGAATTGATGAACCAACCCCATGCTCGTCCGAGGCCGCACTTGGGCGTTCAAGTTCTCCCTCTGTTCAACTAACTCTGTCATTCGCATTGCTCTGCAAAGTTGGTTGCGCTTTTACTCGACGTTTGCGCCTACTGTATGCCGTACTTAACACTCAATTGTTCCGCACCACTGCAGATCTGGAGAGAAGCAAGATAGGTCTTGTTAGAATTGCGAGAAGTTAGGTCACCGCTGTTACGTGAGCGAGTGACTAGAGGCACAGTGCCGTCTTTTATCTTGAGTTGGATCATGGGCTGCGAGAGCATTATTTTACCAGCGTTGTGCCGTTTTAAACACAGTATCACGTGACATAGACTGGTCCACTGAGGTCACGCTTGTGCACTGGTCCACTAGTTTACAGTGATCTGTTAAAATGATATGCACGCAATCTCACGTGCTGCATAAGTTGATCGAAGATATCCGTGACTCGAACGCACAAATTTATCGGACGGAATTCATAATCACCTGGCAGCCAGCCAGTAGTCTGCGCCGTTTAACGAAATATGACACTGCGGTGCACGTACGGTGGAGCATCGATTAGCCTCTGGGCTTTCTCTTACCTTCTATTGGCATTGATATCCGAGTAGGACTCGAAAGAGGAATGTGCGTACATTCTGTGCAGTGCAGCTTCCTTTACTTCACGACTGGTGCTCTAATTGCCTTTGGCATGGCCCCATTCCTCTTGTGGTATTATTGTGGCTACCTCGCCCTTGACGGTCGCCTGTGCTGTTCTCGTGATAGTCATTTGCGAATAGCAGATGCTTCTCTGTGGGGTCGTTTCTCGGAGACTTTACAGCCAGTTTTGACTGCCCAGTGAGTGCTTCAGTGATGTCTTTTTAGATCCACAGGATTATATCAGTCACTGAAACTGAACGGCTGCCTCTGTTGATTTATTGTGCCGATATTGTCCCCCTTAGTGTATGCTAGGTGATAGAACTTTGTTTTGTATGTTTGCTTGCATAAATTGTTCCGTAAAAGTGTTAGGGTATTCGTTGCATTTTCATCACCGTTGAATTACTCCGGTACTTGAGTATTGGTGCCGAAATAGTTGTTTAGTTTTTCACTATGTACAGGCTGTTGAGTTTACTAACCTCGGCCCTTTTAGTTCGGGCTACTTTTCATATTGGATCGTTATCTAGTTGCTTTGTGAATGGATAATTTCCAAAACAGGAATTTTACAATTGCTCGTATGGTTCCTTTAGGGTTGACGGTGCCACATCTGTTCGATCGCTTGTGCATACTTGCTGGTCTTCCACCCCTGGGCTTCTTGTAGTATTGGACCCGATAGCTGTTTGCCAAGTCTGTTGTTTTGCAAGAGAAGCCGATTCCATGACTCATGCTCGACCGTTTGCGTTTAATTCGACCGCATAAACCGCGTGCCTTGCGAACTGTCTATTGTTTTGCTTGTCTGTGGTCTTTATGGCCTACATCTTAAGCTAGCTAATTTCGGCGCCCCTTCCCTTTAGCGGGCAGCAAAGTAGGAGGAGGAGGCTACAACATACCAAAGTAAACCCATTGGAGTGTTCAGAAGTAGTAGTAGTAGTAGTAGTAGTAGTAGTAGTAGTAGTAGTAGTAGTAGTAGTAGTAATAGTAGTAGTAGAGGAGGAGGAGGAGGAGAACACTTTTTGTCCTTGAATACGATCAACGAATTGCTCGACTTTTGTGTATCAACTAAAACGGTATAGGAAACACCGGCAGCAGAAGAGGGCATTCAAAGGAGATGTTTTCAAATCGGCAAATCCTTTTTAAGCAAAGCTGCAAAAATAACGGGAAAACAATAGATAATGAGGGTGTGAATACAAGCATCTGTAAATCGCCAGATACGGGATTGAGATGTGATAATAACGTAAAAGACGAATTTAATAAATAAGTTTACGAATTTTTGGGAAAGAGTATCAATACTACGGAAGAATGAAAGATTAGATGTCAGAGTAACACCAAGGTATCGGACATAGGATGTCTCACTGGACAGAAATTCTAAAGGTTCAGGATTTGATAAGGGTCGTAGTCGGTAAATGCACTGGACTGATTTTCCATTATTCAATAAAAGCGTTTTCCAACGACCAATCTGAAACCTGGTACAGGTCAGGTAAGATATTAATCCTGCTGTCTAAACTGTATGCCATCGTTCGATCACTTCGCATGTACTTTGTCAAGCACCAACGGTTACATAAGTTGTCTGAATATGTTGTAGGCTATGGCTCATGGGCGGTGGTAAGTTGATTTGATGAGTGTGGGAATTTATATAGGCTTTTAAAGAATTCTGAAGTCATTGTTTCAATTTACGGTTAAAACTGTCAGCCGTTAAACCTGGACGTGATTCTGTGTGCAGAGTCCTGAATCGCGGGAATGACCTTCCCGTGAGTGTGCGTGACAGTTTCACGCCAGATAAATCATTTTAAAACGCAAATCTTACTACAAAAATTGCACTATTAAGTGCTGCCGCGCTTTGTTTGCGGCATTAGGACCTAATTTTCTCGTGCATCAATTGAAGTCAGGATGTAGTAGTAGTATTCTGCTGCATTACGCCGCAGGATCGCAGTCACTTTATGTTAAACTTCAAACGGATTTGTGGTAGACGTTAGATTATCGTTTGAAACTTAGTCAGCCCTCGTACTCTATCTGATGACCTCCAATCAATTTGCTTCGAACTTGCCTTTTTTGCCTGATGGATACGAGAAGGAGGGGGGGAGTTTAGGCCAATCCAGTTCATATTTTCCTCCCTGATGTGTTTTGTAATACCGTGATAGGCTGAAGAGCGCGTTTGAAAGAGTTGCTAACCGACGCGCTAGCTCGATCCGACGTCCAGGCTGCAACGACCTTTGTGGCAGTTCACACCTACCCTGGGGCACTGACGTCTGGTTTACGCGTGCCTATGGATTCAAACACCTTTGTGACAAGCGTGGACCTGAATACACCTATTGCGCCGACTCTCTATTTCAGTCATCTCGAATTTGTCGGTATTGGTGGTGGTTGGGGTAGGTGCTGTGCACGTCACCAGCGCGCCCTCGGCAAAAACGGTTTTCCTCGCTGGGAACGATGAATAAACTGGCACTATTTGCCTGTGTGAGGCTTGGAAAAACCCGTTTTTTTTCTTGTGCTTTTTACTGCAGTCTTTAACTAGGATGGATACGTATATCGGCAGATCCATCGTTAGCCTGCCCGCTGGTTAAGAAGATTTGGCCTTCCATTAGTCTCTAGCACCCTTTCGCTGTCATACCGTTTAGCTGTAGGCGAAATATAAACTGCGCTTGCAGACGAGAGAGTTCCTCTTCATATGTGGAGATGACTTATATTCTCGGGAATTTCAATTCGACCGACCACGATCTTTGGATGCTTTCTATTTTCATGTCGATTGCCGAAATGAGAAGCGCCGTCTTCCCTGACTTAAATGTATTTTGGCTTTCGAAGGTTTCAAACTGGGATCACTGGACAGTTTTTGTTTACTAGCTCAACACATGGTGGAGTTTTCACTGCACCGTAATCTCTGGAACTCTCTTGCATTTATTTTTTTTACTTAGCTTGGTATCCACTGCCTGCATATCCTTCCTTATTTTGATGTTTTGATTGCATTCTCTTATGAACTGACGAGCTATTGTAACCGTAAACTTCGACTCGTTGAATTATTTTATGACCCCTTGTAATGGCCTCCTTTCCCATCCGGTGATTTGATTTTTCTGTGCCAACAAAAGACTTAATGTAGAAGCTATCTATTACCTTGCCAAAAAACGTACTTTTAAAATTAAAAGGGTATCTGCGTGCTTTATTTGGTATATGTCGTGTTAGGTATTTCTCACAAACGCTCCACTGACGTTAGCAATTATTCCCATGTAACTGTGAGGTATCTTTTTTAGCCATGAACGATCCCCTACTAGCACCATTCATCTGCTATCCACCGCTGCTCGTGGTAAAAAACGAGTCTCTTACCTGATGCATTGTCTCCATGTTTCCTCAGTTTGAAATGAAGTCATTTGCGATCTGGGGCCTCAAAGTTCCTGCATCGCGTCCGATTTTCTCCGTTGATCCGTTGTTTACCATTTTTGCCCTGCCAGTATTTTTCCTTCAAGTTGCCTGTAGATCTAGTACTTTAGACACCAGGTCTCCATTGATATGGCTTGTTGTTGGTGTTGATCGCATTAAGAGTACCAGCAACCCTTAAGAAAACCAACACTTATGTGTCTTCGGTAAACATTACTTATCTGCCCCCCGACAGGACCTGGAAACAAAAACCGCCCGTAATCCAGATGTTTTTGCGCCAAATTTCAGGGAATTTAGGGTTAGGACACGGAAATACTTATCCTTCCTGCAATTTAGCCCCATGCCATCTGTATTATCTGTGTGCGCGGTCCTGCCGGTGGGGAGCTAGGAGTATATAAGCTATTCCGACCTTATCTTTTGCTGTTTTTGAATGTTCAACCTTTCGAAGTACTGCATGTTAATGCTGTCCACACCTCCCAGATTAACGTACGATTTCATTTCCTATTCCTTGTAGCATGTGCTTGAGCACGGTTCACAGGAGGACAAATCGCGAATCATTAATGGCCTCCGTGGACGCGTGCCAGTTCTCTCTTCGCACAAGTTCGCCTCCAACGTGATGGAGAAGGCGATTGCCAATGCCACGCCAACTGAACGTGTGGCGCTAATAAACGAAGTACTTCAGTCTTCTGCCTCGCCACCACAGCCACACACTGCATCAGGAGCTGCAGTAGTAGGTGGGGGCGGGCCTATAGCAGTGGCTGCGTCGGCCCCAATTCTAATTGGCGCCGGAAGCACCAGTAACGATGATGGATCAACTCCCTCCGTCCTCGTGGACATGATGAAGGATCAGTACGCCAATTACGTAGTCCAGCGTATGCTGGAATTGGCCGAGCCGCAGCAGCGTCGTTTGCTCATCAGTCGCATTCGACCGCTTCAGAACACATTGCGCAAGTACAACTATGGCAAACACATCATCACTAAGTTGGAAAAGTATAGTGGAAGTGGCAGTACTGGTGGATGTAAGGGTTCCTCAGTTGGCGTAACTTCGTCATCACCAGTCGCCGTGTCCAATGGCAGTAGCAACGAATTTGGCTGGAAAGTAAGCCAAGCCACCGGCTCTCGCCCACCCACTCCCTCTTCTGTTACCCGTATCTCAAATCTCTGAATGCCCGTTTGGCCTGATCTGACCTCTGCGGACGTATGTCTGATTCTACGCTTTCTCTCTGGCCCGACCCCCATCCCTCTGCACACCGCTTATCGAAGTCTCGTGTATAGTCATTCGTTTGCTTTCATCTGCTGTTGTCCATTTATCACCTTGCTCGCTTGATCGCGCCCTCTGCACTTGCGTTCCTGCATCTCAGAGCTAAATGTACATGTTCGGCCATTGACTCCCTCCCCCCTATTCAGATCTATACATATATATATATATATAATGCCTATATCCCCAACGTGAACCCACCCGCACGCATCTCTTCATCGACCGCTGTGGTAAAGCTTGTATAGTGTAAGTCTCTCTGCTTCCTTGTCTGCCGGTGTATATGTTTATGCGAAAATTGCAGTCCTCTGCCTACTAGTTAATGGTAATGCTGCTTCCTCCCCTAGTCACCATCTTCGGATTCTTACCTTCACTTCTCACGTTTCCGTTCTAGCACCACTGTTGTTGTCGTTTCGTTACCACGTGTGCTTTCTCTCTCTCTTTCTCTCTGACCTGTATAAAACTCGCTCATTCTTTTCACTACCCTGGAGGGGCGCACGTCTTCTGTTCCTCTCCCTTTCGGATGGTATTGGGAAGAAGTCAGCCGCCTGTGTGCGTTTTCTTTTGCTGATTGTTCGCTCTATGTTCTGTTTGAGTTGGTCTCCGAAAGTTAACTTGCACACTCGCACCTCTAGTACACTCCACCATTAATCAACCCACAAAACAATTATATAGTGTACATTTCATTTGCATGTAGATAAATTCTAATCGCATATTACGCTACCTTTTTGCTGGAGGGCTCATGATTCCCACAGCCATTACTGCTCGGTTTTTCAATCAGCTGCGTCTCTGGGTTATGTCAAAGTCATCCTGTTTTCTCCCCGAAATCACACTATATAAGTTACGGAATCTGGCGTGTAGGAGATCGTACAGCTACGACCCTAGGCTGCTGGAGCCTAACTTATACAGTCCAGGAGGAAGGGGCAAGGTGTCTTATTCGCCCCTTCAGCCCTTGACTGCGGTTATAATCAAATTATCTCATGCTCATTCAAATCTCAGGGCTTTTCGAACTTAGTTTTATCTATTTGAGTGGTAGGGGTAACTGAATTAAGGCGGCACTTCCATGTTCAGAAGACTAATCCGTAACTGTGCGTGCCCATCTTGCATGCGAAGACGTGAAGCTTGAAATTTCTGGAGTATCGTGTTCACTTTGGGTGTCAATGCGATCGCCGTGGCGGGTATCATTTCTAGAATATAAACAGATTAAACTGTGGTTTTTTAACTGAGTCTTTTGTGTTGAATCGTCCGTGATGTCCCTTGTCCGATGAATGTCCTTCGTGACCTATCCTTGGGTTGTCTATCACCTGCTCCTAGGGTGTCAGGTCGAGTAGTTCGTTAAACAAGTTTCGCCGTAAACCGGTCTCTTTATCTACTCCACGCGGAAACTAGTGATCTATCTCTTTCCAACTTACAGTTACAAGTTTGGGTTCGGCGCTGTCAGACACTGAACTGTCATCCTATCTCAGTGTGTTGATGACAAGTGGTCTTTTTCCACGTCATTGCTGTCTATTCCTATCCAAATTTCAAATGCACTATTATATAGACCGTTGTAACGCAACGTGCCATTGACGAAAGTTGTTCCACAAAAATAGCACTCTGATTTGATGTTGTTTTTAGCTAATTTAGCTCACTACGTTGTACATCTCCGGCGCAGGCTCGAAGATGCTGATATAATGGTTGTTTATTTTTCTTCCGTGACAGTATTGCTGGAATACCTCTGATTCGCTCATGCTCTGCGATACTGGCGCGATGTAGTCGATCTTTCGAACCTTCGACTAAGAATCCGCCGTCGGAGATGACATCGTTTTCGCGCGTCCGGTTCTCTGTACAGATTTGAGGTTAATGTGTATTTCACCGAGTTGTCTTTGCATTCCCAAACTCCAATCCCATCATGCCTTCTAGCATCCTAGGCAGTGATATAAGCTATAGAATTGAGGGCTCAACCGTCATTTCGGAATGGTTGGTTGCCCTTCGCACAGACACTTTACCTTCGCAGCCCTCCTGTTCTGATCTACATAATCGTAGAGGACGTTGACGCATGGAATTCTCTGCACTTGATTTCAGTATTTATGAACACGCGCTTTTGCATCAAAGTTGTAAATATAGGTTTTTCAAATCGAAATTATCGCTATATGGCAAATGTTCACTGGCACTTTACTTCTTATTAGCAAGTCGCACAGCATATACGCTGTCGCTCGCGTAAGAAGGCGAGTAATTGTATAATTACCACCTCAGGCTTGACGGTAGCTGGGGTAAGAGAGCTTAACATCCATGACCCAAAATTTTTGCAAACCATTATTGTTCCCCTGCTAATGTGTGGCTGACCCTTTTCCACCAAGAAGTAAAATCTGTTGTGTTGTTGCAGCCTTATCAGTCATTTTCATAGCAAACCCCGCCACACAGGTGGTGTGTGCGCGTAGTCTCTTTTAATGTGTGAGACCGTAGGCTACTTACACCTACGTCCAATCTATCACGGCTCGAAAAGTTATTTTATGGCACCTTAGCATGCCTATCTGGGACCAGCTTGCAATTCTTCCTTAGTGTATTTTCCGTAGGCTTTGAGCAGGCTGGTCTGCAAAGAGCTTTTGTGGAGGCCTCTCCCAACGGTCTCGGACGCGTCCATATTACGTCTGGTAGTCTCCGTGCGGGTCCGTCTCACCAGGCTACCACAGATGGGTGCATATTATTGATCAATTTTTACAGCAGACAGTAAAAGAGTCTCCGTTGGTGGTTTGTATGTCAAGATTTAATGGCCTTCTCTGAGGGAATCTCGTTCACATTACTTTCGTCCCTTTGCACTGTAGAGGGATTGAAGCACCACTCCTTCTGAGCGAACGGCGAGTTAGCTGGAGCGTTAATGTGCAATGCACGGCTTGATGTACCAGCACGCGTCCTCAACTGGGCCAAAATTTCATATTTATAAATACTGGGCTGTGATCTCAGAAGTTCCGGCGCGGCAGACACCTATTATTCACGACAGAAAATGCGAAAAGCTTGGAGGCGAAAGGGGTGAAGATGAAGGGCGAAAGATGTGACCAAAAAGATGAAAGCTTAAGAGAGGAGGAGGAAGAGAAAGCACGGCCATGTGTGCCGTGTGGGTGCACACCCAAATTCAAGGGTACTGTGGTGATGGCATTTACCACACTCATCTTTCCAGTTGTGGACTCTCCTCCGAAAAAGATATTAAGTCAGAACGCCAGGAGATGTCCCAGGGGCCAGAAAATTTCAACAATAAGTCTAAAAATACTGGAAATACGAGGCTTCAGTTAGGGGTCTCGCACGTCACACGGACAGGAGTGCCCTATAGACTGCATTAAGAAGTAGCCAGTGCGCTCTGAACCTAAATCACGCGTAGGATTGCGTACACACGCCACCGAAAAATGTCTAATTCACTGGTTTTAACAGTAAAGGGCGCTTATGTGTTTATAGGGAGGAAACTACGCGCTTGATTCTATCTAGATCGACCTCACTCTCACGCTGCCCTCTCTCACACACTAGTGACCTCCAAAAGCCTATGAACGTATTTGGCCTCAGTCTTTTTAGTGTCACACATGTTCACCCATAACAGTTCATCCGTCACTAGCGACGTTGGCGAAGATGACAGTGGAAGCGAGCCTCGAATGATTGGAAATTTGTATTGTGTGAATTTGACTAGAAAGGTCCGTGCACTAGGTGAATGTGTGCGGACAGTTCGGTTTTGAGTGATGGTTAAGCATTTCGTTGACGAACGCTTACTGAACTCACTCCTCTCGTTCTGCTTTCTGAACAAATCTATGCGTGATGCGAATGTATGATAAACGTGCGGACGAGTTGATACCGTGACTGGATCGTTAGCAGTGACGATCTCTGTCCTAGAGCTGTTCCTGTTAGGTTGAAAACATATGAGTACGACATGGCAAACCGAAACTGGAACCTGATGTTACGACGACAACGACGACGGCAGGTGGCAGAGTTTTCTTCAAATATTTTGGGTGTTTTACTATGCAGAGGTAGATGGATAGTATTGGAGTTGTGATCGGCCCAAGGGCGTCCATCCGGGTTAATTGTGGACTTAAATGTGAACTGAAAGCGAGTCCTGGTCACAGGGTCTGGGAGGCGATGGTTCCCACTATTGCATCTCTATCGCTTGGACTCTGCATACACTATTCTGTCGGCTTTAAAGATGCCTACTGTAGTTTACGGCCGTTAACTCAGCCTGATTCTGCTGTGCGAACGTATTCTATGTGTTGGTTGATTTCCATGCACTTGGTGTTGTTTTTGCCTCTTGACTTCGAACATCCGTTACGAGGTTAATAATGAAATTTCCTCGCCAAGTACACAACATGTGTTCTAGCAATGTAACAGTCCCCTCGAAATGTGCACCCACACGGCACACATGGCCGTGCTTCCTCTTCCTCCTCGTCTCGTGTGCTTGTTGGTAACATCTTTCGCCCTTCATCTTCACCCCTTTTGCCTCCAAGCTTTTCGCATTTTCTGTCGTGAATAATAGGTGTCTGCCGCGCCGGAACTTCTGAGATCACAGCCCAGTATTTATAAATGTGGAATTTTTGGCACGGCTGAGGACACGTGCTAGTACATCAAGTCATAGTAGAGCAAGTCATGGACTGTAGTCATAGACACGCGCGTTGGTGTCTGCATACGCCGACTGTTGAGAAAGTACCCGTTAGTTCTGTAGGCGATGCGGATCCCGGGGCGCTCATCATGGTAGGCGCCTTCAGCATAGCAGAGAACATGAGACTGAAGACGGTTGGTGCCAGTACGCAGCCCTGCTTCACTCCGTTGGTCACTGCGAATGCTTCGGATGCAATGACAGCATCGGAGATGGCTGATAAGCAATTAAGGACTCATCGACTGCAACCCGTCTTTGCATTATACAGATAACGAATGGAACTGAACAGCAGTTTGAATTTATAGAAAATCAATACATTACAGCAAGTGCCAGAGGACAACGTAAAGAATAATCAGGTCAACGTGTTGGCTTAAAACGCAAGTGGAAATAAAATGTGGGGGGTTGGTGTTAAGACAGCTACTGGCGTGAAGCAGTTGCAATTGCAGGCAAGTTGCTAGCCTTGCTAAAATTCCGAAGCACGAATGGCGTTCAAATATTTATGAATAACTGGAATTCCATCAATAAACACTAAAGGTGCGATCTGTCCGAAAACTACCAGACCACACATTTTTGGCCAAACCTTTGAACGTTTTATATGTAGATCAATCCAGGTTTTTGCCTCGGAGTAAAAAGGTCAAACAAGTATAGTGCGAACTTCAGCGGAAATAAAATGTAGGGAAGGAGTAAAAACAACTACAACCATGAAAAATCTAGGGGTGAAAAATCACGAGGGAAATTTTTAGATTGACCACGTGGTCTAGTTAGCTGAAGAGGTGGGGTTTCTCCCTACGCCGCTTCCAAGTAGCGCAAAGTCCGAGTTGTTCGTGCCCAAAAGTACTCGGAAAGATGTTTTGAGGTCTACAGAGTGACCGCTGTCTAATAGATGTTTAGTAATCGAAGAACGTGGTACTTTATTTTCTTGTTTAAACAACCAATTAGGCAAATGTTCAGTAGCCCTAGTTGCCAATTGCCTTTGCGTTCGCCCAATGTACTTGCATCCAAAGTGCTCGTGAATTCATAAACACAATTTGGGGTGTTGTGCAACGGCAAGGCATCCTCTGAAGTTTCAAGCTGACGCGTTGAACTGATTATTCTTTGCATTGTCCTCTGAAACTTGCTGTTATGTATTGAGTTTCTGTAAATTCAAACTGCTGTCCACTTCCATTCATTATCTGTGTTATGCGAAGACGGGGTGCAGTTGATGAGCCGTCATGAAATGTGTTGGTACCAATAAATCCTGCTGTATACGACTATTTTAGATGCACTATTCTGTCAGATTAAAAGATGCTTATGCAGTTTTACGGTCGTTAACTCAGCCTGCTTCTGCTGTACGAACGTGTGTCACGTGATTTCCTCTGCACTTGGTGTTTTTTTACCTCTTGACTGGGCACAGCCGTTACGATGTTAGTAATGAAATTTCCTCGTCAAACACACAACATGTGTTCTAGCAATGTGGCAGTACCCTCGAAATGTGCACCCACACGGCACACATGGCCGTGCTTCCTCTTCCTCCTCGTCTCGTGTGCTTGTTGGTAACATCTTTCGCCCTTCATCTTCACCCCTTTTGCCTCCAAGCTTTTCGCATTTTCTGTCGTGAATAATAGGTGTCTGCCGCGCCGGAACTTCTGAGATCACAGCCCAGTATTTATAAATGTGGAATTTTGGCCCAGTTGAGACGCGTGCTGGTACATCAAGCCTGGCATTGCACATTAACGCTCCAGCCACCTCGCCGTTCGCTCAGAAGGAGTGGTGCTTCAATCCCTCTACAGTGCAAAGGGACGAAGTAATGTGAACGAGATTCCCTCAGAGAAGGCCATTAAATCTTGACATACAAACCACCAACGGAGACTCTTTTACTGTCTGCTGTAAAAAATTGATCAATAATATGCACCCATCTGTGGTAGCCTGGTGAGACGGACCCGCATGGAGACTACCAGAGACGTAATATGGACGCGTCCGAGACCGTTGGGAGAGGCCTCCACAAAAGCTTTTGCAGACCAGCCTGCTCAAAGCCTACGGAAAATACACTAAGGAAGAATTGCAAGCTGGTCCCAGATAGGCATGCTAAGGTGCCATAAAAAATAACTTTTTCGAGCCGTGATAGATTGGACGTAGGTGTAAGTAGCCTACGGTCTCACACATTAAAAGAGACTACGCGCACACACCACCTGTGTGGCGGGGTTTGCTATGAAAATGACTGATAAGGCTGTAACACCACAACAGATTTTACTTCTTGGTGGAAAAGGGTCAGCCACACATTAGCAGGGGAACAATAATGGTTTGCAAAAATTTTGGGTCATGGATGTTGAGCTCTCTTACCCCAGCTACCGTCAAGCCTGAGGTGGTAATTATACAATTACTCGCCTTCTTACGCGAGCGACAGCGTATATGCTGTGCGACTTGCTAATAAGAAGTATAGTGCCAGTGAACATTTGCCATATAGCGATAATTTCGATTTGAAAAACCTATATTTACAACTTTGATGCAAAAGCGCGTGTTCATAAATACTGAAATCAAGTGCAGAGAATTCCATGCGTCAACGTCCTCTACGATTATGTAGATCAGAACAGGAGGGCTGCGAAGGT
Organism: Schistocephalus solidus; assembly: GCA_017591395.1. Classification (NCBI taxonomy): domain Eukaryota; kingdom Metazoa; phylum Platyhelminthes; class Cestoda; order Diphyllobothriidea; family Diphyllobothriidae; genus Schistocephalus; species Schistocephalus solidus. Next base: position 53,382 of record WEDG01000802.1, on the reverse strand, counting down.
AAAGTGTCTGTGCGAAGGGCAACCAACCATTCCGAAATGACGGTTGAGCCCTCAATTCTATAGCTTATATCACTGCCTAGGATGCTAGAAGGCATGATGGGATTGGAGTTTGGGAATGCAAAGACAACTCGGTGAAATACACATTAACCTCAAATCTGTACAGAGAACCGGACGCGCGAAAACGATGTCATCTCCGACGGCGGATTCTTAGTCGAAGGTTCGAAAGATCGACTACATCGCGCCAGTATCGCAGAGCATGAGCGAATCAGAGGTATTCCAGCAATACTGTCACGGAAGAAAAATAAACAACCATTATATCAGCGTCTTCGAGCCTGTGCCGGAGATGTACAACGTGGTGAGCTAAATTAGCTCAAACAACATCAAATCAGAGTGCTATTTTTGGTGGAACAACTTTCGTCAATGGCACGTTGCGTTACAACGGTCTATATAATAGTGCATTTGAAATTTGGATAGGAATAGACAGCAATGACGTGGAAAAAGACCACTTGTCATCAACACACTGAGATAGGATGACAGTTCAGTGTCTGACAGCGCCGAACCCAAAATTGTAACTGTAAGTTGGAAAGAGATAGATCACTAGTTTCCGCGTGGAGTAGATAAAGAGACCGGTTTACGGCGAAACTTGTTTAACGAACTACTCGACCTGACACCCTAGGAGCAGGTGATAGACAACCCAAGGATAGGTCACGAAGGACATTCATCGGACAAGGGACATCACGGACGATTCAACACAAAAGACTCAGTTAAAAAAACCACAGTTTAATCTGTTTATATTCTAGAAATGATACCCGCCACGGCGATCGCATTGACAATCAAAGTGAACACGATACTTCAGAAATTTCAAGCGTCACGTCTTCGCATGCAAGATGGGCACGCACAGTTACGGATTAGTCTTCTGAACATGAAAGTGCCGCCTTAATTCAGTTACCCCTACCACTCAAATAGATAAAACTAAGTTCGAAAAGCCCTGAGATTTGAATGAGCATGAGATAATTTGATTATGAACGTTAGTTCAGAGCTCTTTCTTTATTTGACATGTTCCAGAAAATGTGATTTGTGCACTAATGGCAGAAGGGCAATGAATGCTCTATATGCCATAGATTTTCATACTGGCTTATGCTCAATGTTTGCTTTTTAAAGTACCCAGTTGATTCCGGTGAAACATATTTTAAACCCAAGCAACCTTTCTTAGCTATTAAGAAAGCATAAAATGAATAAGGATGCAGAAATCAACGTACGAAATAAATGCAGGCAACCCGGATCCCAACGGAGTGGGAGTGCCATAGAGCTCACACTTAGGATCCCTCGCAGCCTGACTCTCCATCCTGAGTGAAGGAACGAGGTTAACCGCCAGTTATCGTCCTTTCAGGTCATGGCTTTTAACGCCCAAATGATAAGTTAAAGGAGCTTCAGATTGTTTAAAGTGAACGATATGTACTGAAATTAGACCTCACTCTCTTTTTCACTGCCCACGCAACCAGTCCGTCTCCAAGCCGGTCATTCACCCGGTGGGCGCAGTGGCTGACAGAGCCATACAACCCGCCTGCACTTGTTGCACGCGACCTGACCCTACACAACATAGCACGTTGTGATGAACGAATTGTTATGGACAGTGTGGAGAGTTTAGGCAGGTGCGGCGGGTTGTGTCGGCGTTTCGGGCACTGGTTCACTAGCCTCAATGGGATGAAGTTGTAAGTGACCGGTCGGGCCGATGCGTGATGTGAAGACGTGGAAGAGAGGAGAAGGAGGGATGGGAAGGGGGAGCATAACTAACAGGCTTGGGACCACGTGCAACGTGGGATATCCTCATGCGGTTTAGCCTGCCGTTCGGGGCAGTTACCGCAGTGTGGCCGCTAGGCAGAGCCGGGATTTAGGTAGACAGGGAGGAGAGTTGAATGTTATTTAAGGGTCGTGAGGAGCAGTCACCACCTGTTCGATGCAAGTAATGTGACCTATCACATCCAGCACGGTATACCCTCTAAATAGAAACCCCTGCACACCCACACACATACAGGACATCGCGGAATCACATGGCATACACCGCTTCATCGTCTAGGGAAAGCCTATTGGTTCTCTTTTTCTGGCTCGCCTCATCAACAGCACCAGCTGACTGCGTATGGCCTCCGCATTTTGCGCAGGTTCTTGAGGTAGCAAATAACAACTCTGTTCCATGTGCGCGTCAAGCGGTGCAACAAGCCGATAAATCAACGCACATGTTACTATCTCTACCGCCTATAATATGCACTCCCATCTGGCTACCCATCTCTCGCAATCCATGCTACGTCATACACGCGTCCTGAAGTCTTTCAGTTGATATATTGTCTTTTTAAAACCATACTAGTCAGATGCAATGAGGCTGTAGTGCTTATTTTAAAGCCTTATATGGCACTAAATTTTGTAGTCACTTTTTATGCAACCTACAACAGGATATGAATGGTGGGAAAGGTACTTGAAGTACGCTGACATAAACGGCGCAAATTTTTGACTGGAACTCATAGACTTTTTAACTGTTAGACTGTTGGGTCAAAATACCGGAAGTGGCACAATGTCAAAAAAATCAAGGCCCTTGCGGAAATGGGTTGATCGTGACTCGTTCTTTGCCACTTTGTTCTGCGACGATCCTAGCTGACAGCTGGTGGACGTGGGTGCACGAGGCATTAACTTAATCAATGAGATCGGGAAGGGGGACTTTAGCGATCGCACGCGGTGTTAGTCCGACATGCATCATGTGCGTTATGGAGGCCAGGTCGTGCTGTGGCACGCGAAGACGGGTACGCTGACCCGTCAGCCAATGCGCCCACTCCCACCTCAGACAACTGACTGGCTCCGATGGTGGTCTGATTTTGGGGGTGGGGGAGAGAGTGAGGTCAACAGCTCAGCGCATTTCCCTCACTATGAACAATCTGGCGCGCTTGAAACTATCACGGTGCGCTAAAAGCCGTGGCCTAGAAGGTTGCCAACTGACGGGATAACTCGGATCGCCTGGTCAGCCCAATGTGTGTATTGTGTGGAGTGGCTGACTGGAGGACTGAGAGTCAGGCTGCAATGGCTCCTTGTTACTGTGGCCTTTATGGCACTCCCACTTCCGTGGGATCCGAGTCGGGTGTGGTGGTACATTCAGGGGTGGCTCCGGCCGCGCCATCCACCTGCGCCCTCTCCCATCTCCGGTCTTCTTGACTCTGTCTTGACACCGGGCGCACGTGCGGGAGTAGGAGCGAGTGCGGTAGCTTCGGCGCAAGGCTGCTATCACTTAAAATTAATTCACGCGCGAGTCACCGTCCCTGCACCATCTGGTGTGGAGAATACGGTGGACCTCGTCGAAATCGACGGTCGAACTGCCACACAATTTTGTGAATTGGCATGAGTCATCCGATGCGGACGACGCATCTGTTCGGGTTTTTTCACCCGAACTCCGGTCTGGGAAGGGAGCACTTGTAGTGACCCAGTGCCGTACGCATGTTGAACGCTGAACCTCTCACATATACATGCACGTGCGCACCAATGGTTGTCTGGCCCTCGAAAATCCTGGCTGTCCACACCGTCCAATCATCTTCAAGGTTGATTCACATCTGACCGTGTTGGATGCCCTGTGATGACCGCATGGTCCCACACAATTGAGGACGTCGCAGACGCGGCGGTTGGACGTGCCCTCGTCCAGCAAGCAACATCTTCCAACCCCTTCTGAGATGGTTCTGTACAGAATAAACTACACTCCCAACTGGCGTCCCACTTCTTATCCCCTTCTATGGAACTGAGCCAGAAGGTCGTAGCTGCCAGGGCCTCCCCTATCAACTTAGCCTGCTGCGATAGGGTGGCGTAATTTCAACAGATAGCCAGTTCCGGATACCAATGTGACGTGAGACGAAGGGGCGGCGGAGTGGCTACCACCTGTCGAAATGCCACAGGGATTACTTGGCCATGCGTGTAAGGACGTGGAGGGTCAGTCCATACATGGGGAGCGATAGTGACTAACGGAGGAAGTAATTTAGTTTTTTTATCTAAAATGTTGACTTTGAACCCCACGGAAGCATGTCGTAGGGATAGGCCTTGGAAATAAAACTAGGGAATCGGACGAAAACTGCCTCTGAAGGGTATCGAACGCACTGCATCTTAACACGAACATTAAACAGAAATTCGTATCAGTTCGTTCACGAATCTCAGCTCACATGACCTCATAAGGCAAAAAGACTGAAAACGTGAATTTAATTCCCCTTACTTCGTCAAGCCTCACCAGTGTCTTCAACGAGCTACAAAAGCCTATGTCTCTGACAACGGCTGGCAGACTGAACAGGCCACTCGAGTCGTTGCACGACGCTAAACTTCCGGTTAGCCCTTAATTCCGCTGATTCTGGGTACCGTCGGCGAGTGTTTACGCTCATTTGCTAGGACTGTCTCGAAAAGGGCACTACAATCGGCCGTGAGTGAGCGAAGTATATTTTTTCCCTAAAGAAATCGAGCAGCCTCGCTGCCAATTTTGGAACCAGAAAATGCAGTTGGCGAATGAAGTCTTTGTCCCCTATCTGTCGTGCTCAGGGGAGGGTCATAACTTTAAATGACCTGAAGAAGTACAAAATGAACACCAAAACTCTGTCTGTTGTAGCTCAACGAGGCAATTCTGGACGCAGCGGCGACGCCCCCGTAACCATTTCATCTAGAGGTTACCAGGTTACAGCTACCTAAACGCTTTTTCAAAGCCTGCCAAGTTGCGTGGGAAGTCAGGTTCGGATAGGGAAAAGTAACAGTCGTTTCATAGCACGCCAAAGGTGGGCTTTAAATAAAGTCAGCCGCTACCCCTTATCACACTGCTAACCAAAACATGAGTTGATAAGGCTGAGAGAGTGAGGTCGTTGCTTCCAAATTCTTCCTCACTAGAATATAGGTTAAGCGCTAGTTTTCAGACAGACACGTGTGACACTTTTCCATTTTACGGACGAACCAGCTTTGAAGTTATCACCGCTTGATCGCCCGTTGACATCCAGTTGATTTATGCAATCGAAGTTGATGCACTTTCCTCGTTGATGCTTCCAACATCATTTTTCCATCGCTCCAGGGGTGCACCGAACAAAGTTTGTTCGTCAGCTCTACTGATACGTTTGGATCTTTATAGGTTGCGTGATTAAATCTCGCTAATGGGGTGGCAATTCTGTGCTGAAGAAAAGTACGTCAACTACAGTAGATAATGCGTGTCTTATCGATCCTCGTTTTTAATCCTGACATCCCGAAGAGATGTGAGAAACCGGGGGTAGTCCGGAGGAGAACTTTCCGGTCCTGCGTCAAAATCAAAGGCTATCAAAGACAAAATTCACTTAAAACATTACCCTCAGCCTCACGCAATTAAAGGAAATACTGCGGTTGAGGTTTACACTGAGAAGTGCTATGTGCCCCAATGTCTTGGAATGAATGGAGTAATCTGTAAATATGACAAGGATGACTTGTATGGCCGCCTAATCAGGACACGGGAATAGGAATCGCCTGCAACACATGTGGCTTGAGGCTTAATTCGTGGAAATTTAGGGTTTGAATTGAGTTGAGGTTTAGGGCTAAGTTGAAGGTTAGGTTAAAGACAGAGTTAGGGTTAGGGTTAGGTGTATGTTAAAGGTCAAGATTTGGGTTCGTATTAACTGTGGGGTGTAGGCTTAGGGTAAGACTAGGGTTAAGATCAGGATAACAGTTTATTTTGTGTTGGGGTACGTGATAGTGTTAAGACAGGGGCGTATTTACGCTTCCTGAAATTTATCGCTAGGCCACCAATGGTAAGTGAGCGGGATGCTCCTATTCCCGTGTCCTGATTAGGCGGCCGTAGAAGTCATTCTTGCCGAACATATCCCTGAAAATTGCATCACATTAAGAAGGAAATTTATAGGCACTTTAGAACGCCACGGAGGTGGATAGAAGTTTCCGCGTAACCACATCGTTCTTCCATAAATGATGCTGGTTTTCCCCAGATATTGTCAATTAATCCCAAGAAAAATAAAGAAATTCACAACAAAACTGGATCGCTGCAAGTTCGGCTTGATATGCCAAATGGTTTTCGCCCGCTTATACATAAGTGAGTGCTCTTCACCGCTAACAAGAGCCTCAAGGTCTTCAAATTTCCTCCGTTTACCAGTAAATCTATTGCAATGTGCGTTGCGTCTGTATGAGAAAACCAGACGAAATGAGTCAGGTAATATCTCCACCGAAGGCTAGCTTTCATAAAAAGTAGTTAGGCCAGTTTGGTGACTAAGGTCGCTGACAAATGACCGGGAGACGGTCGGAATCATACAATCGGGTGACACAGTCAGTGTGCTGACATCGCGTTAATTAATAAACATGTGTGTACCGAAGAAGCGACATCGAGCCGGTCAGCAGCGTGGGCGATAGCGCAAAGGCAGTCAAACACCATATGACCAGTACTTTTGTCTACATGACGTCCTTTTCCAGCACTAACCTAAACCTTGGTAGGGCATGAAACGACAAGTAGGAGACTTGAATGCTTTTTCGAACATTCAGTGGGTGCCACTACTAATGAGTTTCCAGGAAAAAATATTTTTGGTCAATTAATGCTAAATGATAACGTAGGTTATGTACAGCACCAAGAGCGCCAGAAAACCCCGTTCTCGTGTTGTGCTTCATGCTCAGCGATAGAAAATTGTGCAATTCGCGAATGCTGCACGCCAGAAAAATTATCATTTTTTACACCGATGTCGAAGCAACAGGTTTCTACCGAAGTCTGTGTGGGTGAAACTGGTAATGGTGTCATCCCAGGGCTTTTGGGACACTGTTCGCTATGGCTATTAAAATATCGGAGCCTCTATAGGAAAGTAATAACACCGCATACAATTTTGTAAGGAACGTATACACCTTATATTACCCGCTGTACTGCCCCGCCCATAAAACCCCTCTTACCACCAGTCCCGTATTACATGAGCCTGGGGTTTCTGGCTGCCGTGGTGCTGTACATAACTTACCGTTACCGGAGAAATTGAACACAAGCAGCAACTCCCAAACCACGGGGACACTAACCAACTACTCATGCGTTCGAAGACGGTCAGGACTCTCAGAGTGTAACTAGAAACAAAACAGCTAAAAACTATTCAGTCAGTTCTATAAAAAGTTCCAGGCTGTTGCAATTCATTGCCTGGAAAAATACAAAACTCTAATTCCAAATGGAGCGATAAACGCACCATCGTAGGGACAAGGATCGGCTGGTTAGTCAATGAATTAGGGAGCAGCAGAAGAGCAGGTTCTGGAGGATCACCACTGTGAATATCGCAATGGTCGATGGCACCCCCAATCCCCTCACCTATACGATAACAGCCGCAGATGGGGCGTCACAGCACAGGGAGGAAGAGCGGTTACCACTACGACAGTCCGAGTCCCTTTCCTCTGCTGTGAAGCCCAGATAATTGATCTGTGTGTGTGTGGGTGTGCTGCCATTATGGCCTTGAGGCGCAGCGCACAGACGACGTCATATGATGAAATCATGCATGATCTCGAAACGTCAGGATAACAACCAAACGTAGGAAGCGGCAACTAGGATATGACAGCGTGGACTTGCAGCTTCTAACTTATTGGCCCTTGTGAGCCAACTATATCCAAACTCAGTCCTGGCTAAATTGGGACTAGCTTTTAATGAAATCTTGTCAGTGCTATGACGGTCTACTCGACATGACGACAACAGCCAAACCCCTCGCCAGTTCATTTTTTACGCAGCGTGTGGCTTGCCGCACTGTGACGCAGTTCGATATTTTGCCTTCAGTGATTGATCGCAGACGGACACAGCGCAGGTGAACACACGCACCTCGGACCGCGGTTAACACCATCAATGGCTGACCCTCGGTTTGGTGGAAAATGTGCTGCCGCTGTCTTCTGAGCTGATTTCACCCCCCCCCCCCGGCCACACCAAAGGTCGTCGTCCTTACTCCGTATCGTGGCGTGCAGCGGAGTCTAGTTGGGGGGCCCACCGGGCAGGCTGTGGTAGGCCACATCAATTGCCTCTAAAAGGTGATGACTGCTGCTCACGAGCCTTCACTAACACCCAGGTCTAGGCTGTGCCTCCCCCCCCCTCCCACAGGACAGCCTTCCCCTATCGATCACATCGCCGTAACCACCTCGGCGGACGGGCTAAACCAAATGAGGGTATCCGTGTTGTGCGTGGCTCCACACCAATTAATTCTGCTCCTTCTCTCACTTTCTACTCCTACGGAGAGGGTGCCAGGCAATCGCGTAGGCAACCCGGGCTTATCCGTTTTGCTTTTCCAACAAACCAAGTGGTGATTCATAATCGTGTTCGAAAGCCGCCTGCTATGTATAAGTAGTCCTACTTAAGGTTAGCACTGCCTGCCTTCTAACGTGGAAGGGGATGGAAAAGCCGCCTTAAGCAAACCCCATGCGATCACGTCATCGGCATGCTGACCGTGACGCACAGATGTCCAACTCACGGTTGAAACAATCAAGCAAACAATAATGCTAGCCCCCACCCTCTCCGCCCTAAGGCTGCTAGAGTGACTGCGCACACACTGGGAGGTTGGAATGTTCGCTGTCGATTAGACAATCCGCGCAGCAACCGTCCTGAAAGGAGGATGGCGCTAATCGCTCGAGAACTGGCGCGCCACCAAATGGCGAAACCAATTCTTCAAACACTGTCAACTGGAGGCGATGAATGGCGGATACAGGTTTTCTGAATGGCCACCCAATGGCACAACAAGGCGACGCTTGCGTCCCCTTTGCCGACCGGAACGATGGCTCTGTCTGCCACAGGGTAGCAACAACCCTCTACTGACACTGCGCCTATTTTGAAGAGCAAAATCCGCCTCCGCCGCCAGGGCCCAAGCTCTCCTAGTGGCCAAATCTGACGAGGGAAGTAACAAGGTCTACGAAGATCTGCACGCCCTCCTGGTGTCTGTGTCAAATGTGTCAAACGGATTGTCCTTGGTGACTTCAATGTCCGCGTCGGGACAAACCATGTTGCATGGCAGGGAGTGGTGGCAGAGCACCGAGTACTCTTGAAAAACACCTACTTTCGCCTCCCAACACAGAAGAAGTCGACTTGAATGCAACCCCGATCACCGTACTGACACCTGCTGGACTACGTTCTCTTCCGGGGGCGAGACCAACAGGATGTGTTGCTGCCAAAGGTAACGTACGATGCCGACGGCTCGACGGATCACCTCCTCATCAGCTCTAAGATGAGGCTTCAACATAAACCTCGCAGGAGGCCATAAGGTAAGCGACCAATGGGTAAGTTAAATACTGTTCTGTTGCTGTAATCTGATCGTCGTTTAGATACCAGTACCCGGAAACCCTTCAGGATCTGGAAAACAAGTCCACCGTGGAGACAGTTGTATCAACTGCGTAACACAATCTTCTCCATCGCCACGGACGTCATCAGTCGCGCACGTCGTCAACTGGGTTGACAAAAACGACGAAGAAATCGGCAATCTGCCTTACGGGACGAAAAGACGGCCAACTTCATGCTGATCATTAACACAGCTGTTGCATGGCCAGCGTGTTATTTGACACCCAGCACTGCATACCACTAACCTTGTTTCATCGTCAACGACAACATGGACAATTTCGCTTATTTAGGCAAAACACTTCCACGAAGTCTCAAATCGACGACTCAATGGTTCACCGGATCTCCAAAGCCAACTAGCTCTTCAGTCGGTTAAAGGACTCAATGTGGAACCGTTAGGAGCTTCATCCATGCACCAAACTTAAAAAGTACGAAGCACCCATCTGGTGACACTGCTGCGTGGAACGGAGAAAAACGTGGAAACTCGTTCACTTTCACCTCTCCTGTCTGAGCTACCGGCTTGCTGCAGGCCTCCGGCGGAAACCTTTACGACAGACTTCAACTGAACATAAACTCAAAATACAGGGGTAGTAGTCCCGTCAACACTACATTAATGGGCAGAGGGGCGTAGGGGTACAAGTTAGGGGTAGCACCACACAGATAGCATTTGGTCGCTCTATTTGTCTCGTACAGGTGGTGAATGCTCCTGTGGCCGCCTCTAACTGGTACCCAACTCTCACCTGTGGCTCCTCAAAGTTGGGTTCTTCCCAGCGGCCACTCCCCGGGCAACAGTCACGACCGGCAGGCTAAACCAGGTGAGGGTCTCCGGTGTTGTTTGCGCCTCACACCCGGTATGTCTGACGCCCGAACTTCCCACCTCCTCCCTCTCAAAAAGTCCTACGGTGGGGGCGACAACAAGTCCAGGCAGTCCAGGCTAACTCGGGTCGTTCTCCCACTAAAACAAAACCGTGACCCAAAGTTGAGTTCGGCAGCCGTCTGGGATGTCCGAGCAGCCCTATTTAAGGACAGCACTGCTTGCCTCCTCGCGGAGGAAGGGGCTAGAAAAGGTGCCCTAAACAAATGCTGGTTATCCCGTCTTCTGCAGCTGGCCGCGGCTCGCAGCTCGCAAAATACGCGGTCGTAAAACTCAAACAAACAACAATACCCCCCGTCCCCATCCCCCTCGCCATACTCTCCAGGCTGCTCGGGTGAGTCCACTCACACTAGCAGCCTGGAATGTTCGTTCCCTTTTAGACAATCCTAGGAGCAACCGGCCGGAACGGAGGACGGCGCTAGTCGCTCAGGAACTGGCGCGATAGAAGGTGGACATTGCTGCTTTCAGTGAGACCTGATTCTCTGAGCAGGGTCAGCTGGAGGAGGTGGGGGCCGGCTACACCTTCTTCTGGAGCGGCCGGCCAAAGGCAGAGCGACGCGACGCTGGTGTTGCCTTTGCCATTCTGAACGACATCGTGGGACATCTGCCCTGTCTGCAGCAAAGTATCAATGATTGCCTGATGAGCCTCCGCCTGCCTCTTCGGGGAGACCAGTTCACCACCATCATCAGCGCCTACGCTCCCCCAATGACGAGCTCTGATACGGCGAATGAAAAATTCTACGAAGACCCGCATGACCTCCTTGTGACCGTGCTGAAGTCGGATAAGTAAATTCTTCTTGAATACTTCAACGCCCGCGTCGGGACAGACCACGCTGCCTGGCAGGGAGTGCTGGGTCTCCACAGTCTCGGTAGATGTATCGATATCGGCATCCTTCTTATGCGAACGTGTGCGGAGCACCGTCGCCTGCTGGCCAACACCTTCTTTTGCCTTCCGACGCGAGAGAAGGCCACGTACATGCACCCTCGATCACGGCGCTGGCAGCTGCTGGACTATGTTCTCGTCCGGAGGTGAGATCTACAGGACGTGCTGGTAACCAAGGCGATCCGCGATGCCGACGGTTGGACGGATCACCGTCTCGTCCTCTCCAAGATGATGCTCCGACTTCAACCTCACCTTAGGGCCCAAGGTAAGCGATTGACAGGTAAAGGAAACACTCTTTTGTTTAATTTGCCTGCTGAATGTTATGAATTCAGCAACCAAATACCTCAGACACTGGAGGACCTGCATGCTCCAGATAATAACGCCACCGTGGAAAAACGATGGTGTCAACTGCGAAATGTAATCCAGTTCACCATCATTGAAGTCCTCGGACGCGCACGCCGTCAAAACCAGGATTGGTTTGATGACAATGACTCGGACATCCTCAACTTATTCGCGGAGAAGAATCGACTACACAAAGCCTACATGGACTTACGGACTGACGCCACCAAAGCAGCCTTTTCAGATGCCACCGCCTTTTACAGCAATGGCTGTGGGAGATGCAGAACGTCTGGATGGTCCACAAGGCTGAGGAAATCCAAGGGTATGTGGACCGTACTGAAATTAAAAGCATCTTTAAGGCTAGCTTGGTCATCTATGACCCCTGCATCAAGTGAATCGCACCACTGCTCAGCTCTGAAGGCACAAAATTTCTGACAGAGGAAACCCAAATTCTGAATCGCTGGACCGAGCACTTCAGAAGTGTCCTTAATTGCTTATCAGCCATCTCCGATGCTGTCATTGCATCCGAAGCATTCGCAGTGACCAACGGAGTGAAGCAGGGCTGCGTACTGGCACCCACCGTCTTCAGTCTCATGTTCTCTGCTATGCTGAAGACGCCTACCATGATGAGCGCCCCGGGATCCGCATCGCCTACAGAACTAACGGGTACCTTCTCAACTGTCGGTGTATGCAGACACCAACGTGCGTGGCTATGACTACAGTCCATGACTTGCTCTTCGCGGACGACTGCGCCCTTAACACCGTAACGGAGGAGAATATGCAAAGGAGCATGGACCCCTTCGCCGCAGGCTGCACCAATTTTGGATTAACAATCAGTACAGCCAAAACGGTGGCTATGCACGAACAGCCACCCAGCGCGGAACACAATGCTCCCCGAATCAATGTCAACGGCTCTCAGCTCAAAAATTTGGAAACCTTCGCTTATCTGGGCAGCACGCTGTCACACAACACGAGAATCGACGACGAGGTTGCTCAATGGATCTCCAAAGTCAGGCAGGCTTTCAACCGACAGCAGGCCCCCGTGTGGAATCGCCACGGTATTCACCTGTACACAAAACTGAAAATGTACAAGACCGTTGTCTTGACGACACTCCCATACGGAGCGGAGACCTGGACCGTCTACTCGAACCAAGCCAGGAAGCTGAATCACTTCCATCTCAGCTGCCTCCACAGAATACTGAAGCTGAGACGGCAAGACAGGATCCCGGACACGGAAGTCCTGGAGCGAACCGGAATCCTCAGCATTCCAGCCTGCTGAGGCATATTCAACTGCGGTGGAGCGGCCACTTGGTGAGAATGAACAACGAGCGACTACCAAAACGACTTTTCTATGAAGATGTCGCTATGGGTGCTCGCCAACAGGGAGGTCAAAAACGACACTACAAGGACACTTTGCAGAAATCGCTGACGCAACTGCAAATCAACCCGGTGACCTGGGAGGACCTAGCCCAGGATAGACCAGCATGGAGAAGATCCGTGAAGACTGGTGCAACCATCTATGAGGCCAACCGGATCAGCACCGCTAAGGCCAGTGCCCCAGATCAACACCGTCCATGCCCAAGCCCTGCCAACGTGCCCACGCTGTCAACGCACATTCCACGCGCGAATCTGCCTGGTCGGACATCTTCAATCTCAATTCTACAACAATTCCACAACAACAAATTCTGCCACACTTTCCGAAGATCCCAGAGCGACGACCACCCTCAACCACTGATAACAACTTTCTCGATGCCCCACCATCCAAAATTACTGACACTTTCCTCCCTCCCCCACTCCCCACGCCGATCACGGTGACAAAAACCCCTTGCCCCACTCCGGCCACCTCAGTAGCCACCTCCGACTAACTGCCCCCTGCTATCTCCAAAACCACCACCGCCCCCAGTACCAGCGATGGGGACTCGTTAATAAACTGTCCTCATTGAGATCACACATTCACCTCCCACATCGAACACAGAACAGAGACCGCCACCTCCAATGGTCTCACAGCCCCAGGGCATTCACTCACGGCAGGAGCCTGCTCGGTCACATGCAAATCCACAAAAGTGGAATCCACCGTGATGCCAATACATCCTGCACACCCATCAACACTTCCCATAGTCTTCCCATTAGCGCGAATACCAGTAATGACAGCAGAGCCCCCTCAGAGCTAGCACCTCCCGACCTAGCTTGTCCTCATTGTCACCACACATCACGCATCGGTCTGGTCGGTCACTTGCGAATTCATCGCACAGAGACGGGCAAACCAATGCCAGGAGCACCAACATACATCGACCGCACCCGCTCAACTGTCCACACTGCCCACACACATTAACACTCCCAATGGGCCTATTGGGTCGCATGCGTCTCCATGAAAACCTGCGGTAGAACACCGCCGGCTATACCACAACACTACATCTCTCATCATCAGCCTCTGCACCTCACATGATCACACACAACACAAAAAGCATGCTCTCAGTCTGCATAACTGTATAAGAGGCAAGTATGATCCTCGGCTTTTTCTCTATGTAGCTCATCTGTTGCATGTATGATCTGCGCTCGAGAATAACACGGGGTGCTAAGCGCTGTGGGTTGGAAGGTTGCCACCTGACAATTACAATCAGACCTCACAGTCAGTCCAATGTGTGTTGTGTGGAGTTGCTGACTGGTGGTCTGAGAGTCAGGCTGTGATGGCTCCTTCTAAACGTGGATTTTTTGGCACCCACTCCGTGGGATCCGAGCCAGGTGTGGTCGTACGCCCTGGGGCGGCTGCAGCCACCCCAGCCACCTGCGTCTTCTCCAGCCTCCAGTTTGCTTGACTCTGTCATGACACTGGGCTCAGATTGGGGAGGAGAGAGTGCGGTAGTTGCAGCGTAAGTCTACTATCACTTAAAACTAATCCACGCGCAAGTCACCGTCCCTGCACCACCATTGTGTGGAGCATACGGTGAACATCGTCCGACAACGACGGTCGAACTGTGGTGCGTGATATCGACCTTCAATGCATACTTGGCATTATTAACGATCTGATTCGCTTGAGACGATTACGGAGCGATAAAAACCGTTGTCTGTGAGGTTGCCAACTTGGACCTCGCAGTCTGCCCAGTGTGCGTTTGTGCGGATTGGCCGAATGGTGGAGTGAGAGTTAGACTGCAATGGTTTCTTCGTCAGTGACTTCTATGGCGTTCTCACACATGTGAGATCCAAGCCACCAACCCTGATGTGTGTGTGTGAGGGTTGAATTCATGTGTGTGGCCTGCGCAGACAAGTTCTCTAGCCTTGTCAGCCACTTCGCTCTATCCGCACATCAGACAAATGGCTGACAGAGACAGTGAATTCGTGTGTGGGAGAGGGAAGAGAGAGAGAGAGAGGTGAATTGTCTCTGCGCATATTCTACGCTGTAAGCAATCTGACGCGCCTGAATCTATCACGGTGCGCTTAAAGTCGTGGCCTGGCAGGCTACCAACTGATATGCTAATGCTGTTCTCCTCTCAGGCATGCGAGTTGGGCTAAAATAGCACTCCCTCTCAGTCGGTATCCGGAAGCGCACCCTTCTTTGTTATGTGCGTAGAAAAGGGAGTGTGACTGCACACCTATGCGTGGGTTTACGCTGTGTTATCTACCTACGCCCGATCCCGCCTCCAGTTTTCTTGATGCATGGATCAGGTGGGTGAGTGAGGAGAGAGTATGATACGTGTTACGCAAGTTTACGATTACTATAAACTAATTAATACGCAAGTCACCGTCTCTGCTCCCAACATGCCGTGGGACACATGGTTTGAACGGACGATCGAAACGTCACTGACATTATCTCGCGGACTTATGGTTTGGAAAACTTCAAGTTGACGATAGATGTGAAGAGCAGTACACGACTTCGATATGATGCGGCTCGTGGGATCGTGGCAGGTTCTCGTATACGAGCCATGGGCGGGCAATCTTTTCGCAGCTCCAGGAGAAAAACCTTCACAGACAGCCAAATATCTCTGCATGTTGGCTTAACTGACTTGGACTGATTAATTTTGCCACAAATACAACCAAATGTTGTGACGAACCTTACTGAACCATTTGGGCATTTTAGTATAAATGTAAGCTCTCATGCAGCATTACTACACACTCTGAGAAACTCTTAACACCTTACAAACGGTCAATGCCAATGCCGTGTTACCAAGACTGTATTTTCAGTTCACTTTCACTTTCAGTTCACATAAGATAGTAAAAGAGTCTCCGTTGGTGGTTTGTAGGTCAAGATTTAATGGCCTTCTCTGAGGGAATCTCGTTCAAATTACTTTCGTCCCGTTGCACTGTAGAGGGATTGAAGCACCACTCCTTCTGAGCGAACGGCGAGTTGGCTCTTCTTCCCCCTGGAGCGTTAACGTGCAATGCACGTCTTGATGTACTAGCACGTGTCCTCAGCCGTGCCAAAAATTTCACATTTATAAATACTGGGCTGTGATCTCAGAAGTTCCGGCGCGGCAGACACCTATTATTCACGACAGAAAATGCGAAAAGCTTGGAGGCAAAAGGGGTGAAGATGAAGGGCGAAAGATGTTACCAACAAGCACAAGAGACGAGGAGGAAGAGGAAGCAGGGCCATGTGTGCCGTGTGGGTGCACACTTCGAGGGTACTGCCACATTGCTAGAACACATGTTGTGTGTTTGACGAGGAAATTTCATTACTAACATCGTAACGGCTGTGCCCAGTCAAGAGGTAAAAAACACCAAGTGCAGAGGAAATCACGTGACACACGTTCGTACAGCAGAAGCAGGCTGAGTTAACGACCGTAAAACTGCATAAGCATCTTTTAAGCTGACAGAATAGTGCATCTAAAATAGTCGTATACAGCAGGATTTATTGGTACCAACACATTTCATGACGGCTCATCAACTGCACCCCGTCTTCGCATAACACAGATAATGAATGGAAGTGGACAGCAGTTTGAATTTACATAAAATCAATACATAACAGCAAGTGTCAGAGGACAACGCAAAGAATAATCAGTTCAACGCGTCAGCTTGAAACTTCAGAGGATGCCTTGCCGTTGCACAACACCCCAAATTGTGTTTATGAATTCACGAGCACTTTGGATGCAAGTACATTGGGCGAACGCAAAGGCAATTGGCAACTAGGGCTACTGAACATTTGCCTAATTGGTTGTTTAAACAAGAAAATAAAGTACCACGTTCTTCGATTACTAAACATCTATTAGACAGCGGTCACTCTGTAGACCTCAAAACATCTTTCCGAGTACTTTTTTGGGCACGAACAACTCGGACTTTGCGCTACTTGGAAGCGGCGTAGGGAGAAACCCCACCTCTTCAAGCAACTAGACCACGTGGTCAATCTAAAATTTCCCTCGTGATTTTCACCCCTAGATTTTTCATGGTTGTAGTTGTTTTTACTCCTCCCCTACATTTTATTTCCGCTGAAGTTCGCACTATACTTGTTTGACCTTTTTACTCCGAGGCAAAAACCTGGATTGATCTACATATAAAACGTTCGAAGGTTTGGCCAAAAATGTGTGGTCTGGTAGTTTTCGGACAGACCGCACCTTTAGTGTTTATTGATGGCATTCCAGTTATTCATATATATTTAAACTCCATTTGTGCTTCGAAATTTTAGCAAGGCTAGCAACTTGCCTGCAATTGCAACTGCTTCACGGCTGTAGTTGTCTTAACAACTCCCCCCCCCACATTTTATTTCCTCTTGAGTTTTAAGCCAACGCGTTGACCTGATTATTCTTTACGTTGTCCTCTGACACTTACTGTAATGTATTGATTTTCTATAAATTCAAACTGCTGTTCAGTTCCATTCGTTATCTGTATTATGCAAAGACGGGTTGCAGTCGATGAGCCGTCACGCAATTTGTTGGTACAACTAAATCCTGCTGTATACACCTCTTTTAAATCCATACCCGGGAAAAATGCTTCAAGAATAGTATATGCAGAGTTCAAGCGAAAGATATGCAATAGTCGACCATCGCCTCCCAGCCCCTGTGACCAGGACTCACTTTCGAGTCCACAATTAACCCGGATGGATGCCCTTGGGTCCATCACAACTCCAATACTATCCATCTACCTCTGCAGAGTAAAACACCCACAATATTTGAAGAAAACTCTGCCACCTGTCGTCGTCGTAACATCAGGTTCCAATTTCAGTTTGCTATGTCGTACACCTATCTTTTTAGTCTAACAGAAACAGCGCTAGGAAATAGATCGTCACAGCTAACGATCCAGTCACGGTAGCAACTCCTCCGCACTGTGATCATACATTCGCATCACGCATGGATTTGTTCAGAAAGCTACAAATCCACTGCAGTTCCATTATAGAATCAAGGCCTGGAGCCTTGGTTAACATCCATCGCGCCAGCCTTCTCCGCTCAAACTATACCCACACATTTGTTACTGCATCCTTTATGATAGATGGTGGACTAATAATCGGTAAAAATCGTGAAACAGCCGTCTGCGTCTTGCCTGTTGCGCCCTTAGCAGTCTACCTATGTATTACATGTGGCATAAGTCCTATGGCACAACGTTTGCTGTCGCCAATAGCAAGCTGGTGGCCGGACAGAATGGGATCGAGCATGATCCTAGCAACGTCAGTGAAGGTAACGCACTTTCTTGACTCGAGGCTCGACAGTGAGCTCCAAGGTAACACGGGACGAGTGTGTCCTGTAACCGATCGGTGCGTACCTACTCAACATAGTTGATATTCCCGATCAAAACCGGCAAAACAATGAAATCGTGGCGCAGTGGGTAGAGCGCTGGACTTCTAATTAATAGATTGCGAGTTCGAGCCTCGGGTGCGGCAACACCTGGGGTTGGTATGGCTGGCTGATGATGGCTAATAAGACAGAAACGGCCATTTCAACCTCCCCTTTCTTTGCAGGTAATTTCATTTTGCCTATACCAGTAGCCCCTCTGTGGCTGCTGGCGGTACGCGAGAGTACACCCCAAAGAAAAACGGGATGATTGCGTCCTATATATATATATATATATATATATATATATATATATATATATATATATATATATATATATATATATATATATATATTGAATAACTAAGGTAGTATGCAGTCCGAGATGATAATGAAGAAAGAAGGTTTGTCGGAAAAAATCGAATTTTACTCTGTCCCCATCCCGCATCGATGACCATTAAGTTTACCTTCTTCAGTCGCATTTAGTTGCCATCCCCCTTCGCCTTCGACACAGGGAGCCCTAACAGCACCCGCCCCTCTAACCGGCCACAATCCAATTATTATCTGCTCATTCCTCACACCCCAGTTGTTTGTCTGTCCTGTAGCACAAACTGGTCATCTGACCATTTCATTTCTCCTCTGCTCATTTCGTCTGACGACGGGTTGGTGTTACCAACTTGAAAATTCACGAGTAAAACTCGATTTTTCCGACGAAACTTCTATATATATATATATATATATATATATATATATATATATATATATATATATATGACAAAGACGTTATACCGTACTTCCGACATAGATACTAGCTAAAAGCCCAGACACGTGTTTCGCCGATGTTTCTGCTGCTGTGTGACACAGCAACGAGGGGTTCGGCTCCTCAGTGGGTCCCCCAGCGTTCTCTATGCAGTTTCTGGTATATGGACTCCAGAGAATAATCGGGTAAAATAATTTCTGAAATTATTAAGTGCAGGACATGGAGTCAGGTGATTCGGACATGACTTTTTAGGGTCAGACCCGAAATTTCAATGAACATTTGGGTCGAAGACAATCAACCACTGTGGAATAACCGCGTAATGCCCATTCTACAAACAAGTAGTACTACAAGTAGTATGAATCTTATATGACAAAGACGTTATACCGTACTTTCGACATAGATACTAGCGTAAAGCCTAGACACGTGTTTCGCCGATGTTTCTGCTGCTGTGTGACACAGCAACGAGGGGTTCGGCTCCTCAGTGGGTCCCCCAGCGTTCTCTATGCGGTTTCCGGGTCTGACCCTAAAAATTCATGTCCGAATCACCTGACTCCATGTCCTGCGCGTAATAATTTCAGAAATTTTTTACCCGATATATATATATATATATATATATATATATATAGCGTGTTCATCATCTCCCGAAGGAGGAGGATACGAGAGGGCGAGTTCATGGAGCACGATGCAGAGCAATCATCATGGCTAAAGGCCGAAAGGCCTATTTAATGCATGCTGAGCCATGTCTGTTTTCAAACATCAGAACCGCCTTGTGTTGGGGTGTGACAGTCTGTCCTAAGATATTAGTGAACCTTAGTAAAAAAAACTTATTTTCTCTTTTTTTAACAGTAGCGCAGTTTCAAAAATGAATGACCAGGGATGAAGACATATTTGAAACGGTTATTTTTAAGTTGATTAAAATCCAATTCTCCGGTTACACCTATTAGAAAAAATACCCCTTTTCATAGCCGGATTTTTAGTGCCTGCGTATTCGAGATTCGGTGCCGAACTAACGAAGACGACGCTGTTCACATTGGGGAAATAAATATTTCGGTTAATTTTGAAAAGCTGTCCAATAGCAATTCCTCAGCCACAGCCCCGAGCATTTGGCCAAATATGGTAAAGTGATGGCTTGGCAATTTGAAACCATCTGACGCACTTATTTCCAAATTAGTCATATCCTTAAACACTTGGAGCATATAACGATCAGGCCGCGTTAAATAAATGCGGGTAGATGGTGCCTAGCGGGTTCGTTCGAACACGTTGGTTACCGTGACAACTACCTACCTGACTGAGGTGTCGGTCTGATGGGCCGGTTGCAACGAGTTAATTCATCCTTCTTCTTACCGGGTTTTGATTGGTCAGCAGCCCATTTTGCAGCTATGACCACAGAGACATGGGCAAACTGGAAAAAAAATTGTTTTTGAGGAGCGTCGTTTACCTTCACAAGTCGAAGATTGTAAAATCAAATTGGGTAGCCTTCTTCTGAAAGGACCGTAGGATTTGACTAGACATTCTCTGACGGATCATATGAATCGACGACTATCGTGAGACCCAATGATACTAAATGTAAACTAACGTGTCTGAAACATCATCACAAACTGTCAGCACGTGGTTTGTCCACTTACTTGGAGTAATCTGGTTCGAGTCAGAAATTAATAAGCTTGTCATAAAAAGCACTAGGCGACTGAACTGGTTAATCGTGATGGCTAGTTTGGGACGTCTTGAATGTTGTGGATTTTACTTATTGGCTTAAAGCGTTATGAAAACTTTTGCTCATGCAAAATAGGTTGTTAGGTTATTTTATCAGCGCTGAAAAAGTACATCATTTGCATAGAAATCAAGGTTATTTAGTGTTCCTACAATTTTCTATCTTAAAAAGTGCCCAGTATCTAGTCTATGCAATTTTACGTGTTTTTCTTGCAGACAGAATTAATCAAAGTGAAAAGGATTTGACCAAACAAGCGATGTTAACGGGAACCTTGATTTTTCCGTCCACGTAAACCCGAAATGGGGCAAAATGTGACAAAGTCTGTTATTTTATTTAGAGAGGCTTCTGTTTTTAACGAACGTTTACCGAGCGCTGATTCAAAATCTACACCAGCAAGACAATGAGCTCGTGACTCAATGATTGGAGCGTTGGACCCCTGATCAACAGGTTGTGGGTTAGAGCCCTAGGTGATGTACCAACTGCGGTTGGGTATGGCTGGCTGATGATGGCTATTGGTCCATAAATGACAATTCGAGTCTCACTCACCTTTGTCGGAAAAGCTCGTCTGCCTATAATACTAGCTGATGTGCGGCTGCTGATGGGGCTTTTAAGTGAGCTCTAAGACAGAACGGGACGAGGGTGTTCCGTCAGCGATCGGTGAGCATTCGTCAACGAATGTCAATATTCTCGATCTAAACCAACAAGATAACGAGCTCGTGGCTCAAGGGTTAGCTCGTTGGACCTCTAATCAACAGGTCGGGGGTTCGAGCCTCAGGTGGTGCACCACTTGAGGTTGGGTATGACTGGCTGATGACGGCTAATTAGCTAGAAGTGGTCACTCCTGTCTCCCTGGTCTTTGTCGGCAAATATCACGGGCTGCTTTGCCACTGTAAAACTTCTAAATGTCGATGACTTGTAAGGCTGCTAACTAGCGGGCTAAATCAACACTCCTCTCAGGATGGAGTCGGGACGCAATAGCTCCTTCTTAAAGTGGCCCAACGGTAATCCCTATCATCTGGAATCCGAGTTGCCGTTTGGTTACTTTTGTGAAATCCTAATGCAGCATGCGCGAATCAGACTTGTATGGCATGCGTAGACGGGCTGTTTAGCCTCAACATCCATTGCGCTCGATCTTACTTCCCGTCATTTTGACTATTGCTTGACACGGAGCTCAGGTGGGCGATAGAGGATAGGGTGCGGTAAAAGACATGGCTTGGAAGGTTGCCAACTGGAAGGATAACTCAGACAACGTGTTCAGCACAGTGTAGGTTTGTGTGGAGTGGCTGACTGGAGGACTGCGAGTTAGGCTGCAATGGCTCCTTAGTAATATGGCCTTTATGGCACTCCCCCTCAGATGGGATCCGAGCCTCCCTTCGCTTTTGTTGTTTTATTGGATCACAGTCTGTGGGCCTGCACCCTCTCCCATCTCCGATCCTCTTGACTCTTTCTTGATACCGGATGCAGGTGAGGAGTGGAACAGAGCGTGAGTTAGATGCTGCACAAGTTTGCTCTCACTATAATCAATTGCCATTCACTGTCCCTGCACCATCCTGCTGTGGAGGATACGGTGTACATCGTCGGACTACGACAGTCAAACTATCGAACATATTCGGTAACGATGGTCGAACTTTCCCATAAGTTAGGGGGTGCCGGGCGCGCGCACACACCTCTTGATCGTACGGTCGCTTCCGCTTCAACGCTGTGGGTGGATGGCTGGTTTAGGTTAATACTTCCTGAAAGATACCCTACCACAGATACTTTTCCGGCAAATGCCACCTACGAACACGTGAAGAGGCGACAGCATCTAGGCCAGTTTAAGACTGCATGCGGAAGGAAAAGTAGTTTTTGAACCGCAAAACAATCAAGCCAGGAGAGTCGCACTAAGATGTTTTACTAGCAATGTGGTGTGGAACAACAGTGGGGGTCGAATAATCAATAAATGCATATGCATTGGCAAAACAAACCCTTGTCAAGCTCCCTTTGAGTAGAGTAAGACCACAAGAACAACAGCATCCGGGGTAAAAAAGTCCGAGCAACTGAATAATAATGGTATGATGGCTTCTAAGGCAATTCGTTCCTAGAGCTTCAAAATTGTGAAGGAAAATGCACTTCGACAGAAATATTTAGGCCCCAAATTAGTTGATTTTCTAGAGATGTGGTTGATTCTTAAGGTACGCAAAGAGTCAGGCACCCTTGACTTAACGAAGGACAGGTTAATAAAATGTATTTAAGCAGGTTCTAGCTGAGAAAATCAGGACTTGAGAAGAAATACTGTGATACCATCCGTCCCGGCAGCTATTGAACCACAGACGCTTTGAAGATGTTTCTGCACTTTAGCCACGGGCCAAGGACGGAATACGCTCGGCGATAGCAAAAAAAGATTATGTAAGAGATGATTGGAATCATTGGGAGTAAAGAAGCCATTTTAATTTAGCGAGTCTTAATCAGTGTCAGCATGTGCCGGAAGCCTTCATTGGCCTAGAGCTCAAACAATTGCCAACAGGAGAAAAAAGACGGCGTGGAAGAAAAAAAGCTTACTAAAAAACAGATCATTAAGCATGGCAAAGTCCCTTTTCAGTAGGATGTTAACAACACGCAGGCTTAATTTGTAGACAAGTTCTTTAAAACGTCTTAGCTACTTAATATATGAGGAATTTCGTAAATTAGTTAGAAAAAATTAGCCAGTCGAAGATTTAAAAAAATGGGATAGTGCTAGTTATAGACCCCTGGAGAAAAAGAACGTCTTGTGGTGAAGTTTCGTGACAGCGTGCAGTCGAGTCGATTTAACAAAGGCCTAATCACACCGAATGCTCTGAATCAGACAGCGTGGATCTATTTTTAACATCAAATGTGCGCAAAAGAGGCAGCGTCTCAAATATCGAAATTAAAAAGGTCTTCGAAGCCCAAAAGTGGAAGGGGACGTAGGTTCACACCGTTAAAATCGCCGCATATGTCAACAGGATGTTCACGAGACAATAAAACAAGTTTTTTATTAAAGAGATTTGAAAGATCGACCCAAAGTATCTTCACAGGTAGATGGTGAATATAAATACCAACAAATATAATCCCTTTAAAATAAGTGAACAAACGGGCTTGCATATAACAGCGGTAAAATCCATCAGATCGTCTAAGTATGAAAATATGGTCTTACGATTTCCGCACTAGTTTTGACTGTCAAAGATAGCCATGCTGCCACCTCTGCTGCATAATGAACATTTGCTGGCATTTCGAAATCAACAGAAGGAAGGAGGAGGAATAAGGTGCGAATCGATATGAATATTCAACCATGTCTCCCAAAGGCAGATCACTTCAGTTTTACTGTGTTCTTTTTTAACAGAAGCATTCCACGTCATGAGTTGGGTTAAAAGTTTAACGGGGTTGTCGAAAGAAAACCTGGGATTGGGAGCCTGTTCCTTGCTTGAGGGTAGGTGCAAGTTGTGAACCACAGCGATGTTTGTTTTTCGATGTTTCGGCGTTTTATGATGAAAACGTGTAGAGAATAACACGGGAGGGTTGTAGTGACCCGATATACTGGTGGCAAACTGCAACTGTTGGTAGCATAGACAGTGACTGGTGAACTCGGTGTGAAGTTTTAGTTCTTTTAAAACAATGCCAGAGAATTTTACAGACGATCTCAAAATTTTAGTTCAAACAAACCAAGGGGGAAAGAACTCAGTATAGAACGGGTAAATTAGGCCAACTAATGTGCAATTATGAAAATGCCCACGTAAATGGAGAGCACATAATTGCCAGCTCAAGCCTAAAAGCCTGCATTATATGCCATTTGACAGATATAACAAACAGCTTTTAGTAGCCCTACTCCGGGCGCATGTTGCAGCGTTGCACCCCTCGTGTGTACTCGCGCGCGCTTAACACTGGCAGTTGGTCCCCGGCCAATCACAGCTATCCAAACTGGCTAATCAACTTCCAAGCCGATTTAGACGTGCGCATGTTCGAAGCGCTACGACGACTACCCTACGCTCGTTTGGAACCTCGCTCTCACGGCGCCAGACCTGTGCCCTCTTCCGACTGCCAATTTTTTCCAGCCTGTTCTCCCATGGTTCTGTACAGAATACAAAATCCTAGCTCACCAGACGTCCAACTGCACTTTCTGTTCGGGGCCGCCCCTGAAGGTCGTAGTGGCCAGGGTCTCCTTGTGACTTAAGCTGCCACGACAGGCCCTTCAAGTATTGGGTTGCCTCCCATACAAACGTCGAACAACGGGTCTGCCTGAAAAGCCTATGGCGTTGCCATCTTCGTATAAGGCGGTTAGGGAAACAGACCTATTGTTTTTTTCAGAGTTTATCCGAATTTGCAGTGTTTTGGACGCGACTGTGTTTGCGCAAATTAAAGTTGTAATTTTGGAAAAAACGGTGGTCGAACTTGATATGCGGCTTTCTTAAACGGTTTGCACGACAAGGCAGAGCGTACAACAAGGTGCGTAGCCATTCCTGACAATCCTATAAGGCTTTTGCGCGTGTTTTAGCACTCAGAAACAGGAAAAGTCAAGGTACATAAAACGGCAGGCAGTAGTTCCACTGGAAACAGTTCGTGGCATTTCTCCCAATCTCGTCCTGGAGACTCAAATTTACCTAGTTAAACGCAGTTGGACATTTTCAAAAACACCACGAATTCTTTTATTCGAAACATCTCCATTCCGAGGAAAAATTCCAGTGTCAAAAGATAAGTGCATATTGAGAACTCGCCCCATCTACATTTTGACGAGAACCAATCAGAGCGGGCGTTACTCGCTAAACTTAAAGTATCTATCAGATTGCACAACTAGCGATGATGAGTGCGAGCTTGTAGTTTTAGTCTACCTGCTCACCCAAACATTGCATAACTGGTGAACCGAAAGAAGAGGATAGTACTGGAGTAACTCTTCCATAACTCAACTTTAATGACGCACGGGAATAACTTGGCTGAAAACCGCAAGTCCAAACCTCTAAGCTCCTGGTGATACTTGCTTCAGTTGACATCCGTTAATTTCCAGCTAGGCTATTCTCCTTGCCTAAACGACTAAGGGCGCAAGAGAACAGGTGATCTTATAACTTGTCTGATCGACAAACGGTTTGCTTAGTTTTGAATTGCCTAACTGCACTCACAAACGCTTGAACATCTAATCTTACATATTCGATAAAAGGTGCCGCAATAATTTCACATCGGGATAAGTTAACTTGGTCGGCACATCAATACATGAAAGTTACCAAGTTCTTCCAAAAATGAGCTTTCGATATCCGAGAGCACAGTAAACTCAAGACGAACTTGGGGAAAAAATCGCAGTCGATTCCAACACCAAGTCCTGAAGAACGGCAGCCGGTTTCGAGCCACACATTGTAAAAGCTGCGAGCAGATACGCGAAGGAGAGAAAATAAGGCTGGAAAGGAAGGGTCCTCTAACCTCTTGGTTACGCCGGCTCGGTGTGAAGGCAAAATTGACTACTTCTCCTGCAGATTATCATTCTCAGCTCGATATAATTCCAACCCTACTCACTTCCCCCGGTTGACCTCATGATGCACTCTGCAAGCGGCCGGTAGACAGGGAAGTTTACCGCCGTTTTGCGAGGTTGTAACGCGACTCAGACATCCCTTAAACAAAATGCCCAGTGGCACATAAACATCTGCAAGAGATTAGAAACACAATAGCCCGAACCACCGAGAATATTGGTTCTAGAGTTCATTTTTAGGCGTTAAAATTTTGTCCTTCAATCACCTACGCTGCCATTGAGCTCTGTTTGACGACGGTTCGGGTTTGCTTTCCCTTGCACCAATCCGGACGGCCGATGCCCTTCGCCTATGCGATAGCTTTTCCGTTTCCCTTAAATCCCGTAGGTTCCACCTACCTCATTAATAGTCGGTAACTGGGTTGCACTTACCCCATCCCTCCTCATTCACTTTGCCCAGGTTTTCTCCTTCCTTCTTCTGCTCTACCCATTAAACCCATTTTACCAGAGTTCCCGTAAGGCAGTTGGGATTGGTTGCAATATTCTCAGTGGATCTGGGTATTGTGCTTCCACCGAATTTTCATTAAAGTTTACTATCTCGTCTGCAGAGAAAGAGTACTGACTGAGCTCGAGATGGAGCCCTTAAGCACAACAGGATCAGCGAGCGCCTTCTACCACAGTCAATACATCCTATCGCGGCCGAGGGACAACGAGCCCCTGGCCCATTTGTAATTACCCCGACCTCGTTCGATTGCTTTTATCAGGTTTTATGCTTTCTCTTTCTGCCCAGCCCATAAAATCCCTTTTACCACGGTTCCCATGAGATAATTTGCCTTGTCCGTAATATTCTCAGGAGATCCTGCTATTCTGCTTCCACCAGAAAGGGCTCCGGGGGCTGAAAAATCATAGAATAAAACTGCAAATCAGACTGTGTATCCCACTAAACGCACCTCACAAACTCCACACCCACGTCTTAAATTCTTAAGAGGCTGCAGCATTGACAATATTAAAGTGTCCGAAGAAAGCACATTTGTGTACAAAAGCATAAACAAAAAAAGAAACGATATAAGCCTCGGCCCCTTGGTGGCATAATAGTGTTCCCGTCTCCTCGCACTGTACGAGAACGATGCGATTTTTCCCACTTCCTCTTGAAGAGCACCTCGTGGGCCCCCCTCTCTCTTCTCTGATTACTCATCCAGTCATGAAAATAGCAGCTCAGCGCAGATCCAGAAGCGGAGGAGCCCGGGCAGTGATTAACGCCAACACGTGAGTGAGCAGGAGTAGGAAGCCAAATTGAGGTTGCAGGTGTACCTCAGAGCTGGATATAGCCGAGTTAGTCCAAGCATGCACAATTCCACTCAAGTCACCATCTGATAATCTCAGATCTCAACTCAGGATTGGCTCCAGCAGGGGGTCTCGTGGGCTGCAACTGATTTTTTTTCACAAGTACACAAAAACGCACACAAAAAATGACGGAAACGATTAAAATATGGGAGGATTTTCGGGGGATGGAAAGGCAGAGAAAACGACTGTATAGGTGAGACCGGGTGTGATGTAGTAAATAAAAAAGGGGGCCGCGGGGCGGCGATCACTGAGATAACCCCCTCGGAACGCTGCAAGCCCGGGCCTGTGGTTTGCGACGAAAGATGCGCGCCAGTCGGTTCATGACACTGGGCCCTTGGGAACGCTGATCGTCAATGCGGCGTTGTAACTGGGCATAGTAAGCTAGTGCGGTCTGTCGGTCACCAAAACGCAGCCAAAATACGTCTGAGTGCGTCTCTTCGAACTAAAAACATAGGAAGATGGACGGCTGTTAAAAAAGAACAGACTGGCGCAAGACAAACTCCTCATAAAACGAGAAAAAATCATGATTTATAGCACAGGGTATGACGTAAAAAGTATTCTGTATCACAAAACTCCTGGAGTTACTCTGCAGTTCGAGAGCCTGGCAATCTAATCAGTCTTAAGGTAATCTGATGAAATAACAATGTAAGGCCAAAGAACGCGGTCAAATGGCTAAAATTGCCGCCTAAGTGGAATGCAGGACTGGGTAACTATGAAACGAAATAGCATCGTCGTTGCCAAGTATTTTCTCTTCGTCTAAAACTGTATTTATACTGTTTGTGGCTACAGGAAACGAATCTGACGGAATAGCAACAATCACTGCATAATCAAGACAAAACAAAAGTTTGACAGGATACACGGCTTCAAAGACTTCAGTACATTCCTAGTATGCGCATCGGCTTTCACCCATTTTGGTCCAGCCGGATATAGGATCTCCGGCATCACAAAAGGGTGCGAACTATGCCAGAGATCGCTTGTTAGGTTCTAAGGAAAGGCTGTCTAGAGAGCCTTTCACTTCTCAACGCCGAAGGCTGCTAGAAGCACCATCGTCTCCAGGCGTGACAAGACCACATCCATCAACTTTTCTGCCAGGCTACCACGTTGGCAAAATCCACTCAAAGATCGATTAGGGCAGATAATGCTGAGAAAGCTCGAACAATCGGATCAACGAAATACGAAGGAAAACGCGAGCGATTTGTGTTTCCACCGCGAGTATCAGTTCGAGTAGAAGACCAACTAGGAATATCCGAGGCTTGTGTTAGCTGAATTGCTCTTTCGAGATGTAATACAGGGCCTGTGCACACAAAATATTTTCTGTGTTGTTTGTACTGAAATCCTAATCCAGCTGTCCGATCGCATTTTCCAAGAACGACCACAGTCAGTTAGGAATACAGTTAGCTAACAACACCATCCACTCTGGTCAGAGATTAAAGACTAAGTTGTTGAAAGGTCTTCTCGCTCGGAATCCGGTAATAACTGACTTTCATCAACATGGCCGGATGAAAGCCGAGGTGAATGTTGAATTGCAGCCCGTGGTCTGCGAGTCATACGTCCGGTTGGCCACATGGATCAGTCCCACTTTAACTTCATCACCAGACAGCTCCGTTGGAAAGCGATAATTCCTCATGCAGGGGACTTTTAGTCTGCAGCAGGCACCACACGCAGTAATAGGTATAGGAGTAATCGACAAGTGGGAGGGTCTCCTGAAAAGTAAGCAGCCTACTTCCGCAAGTTGAATCGAAGGCTAGGGCTTCGGAAAAATTAAGTACTAAAAACCGAGTCATTAATGTCATCATGTCAGTTAAGATACCAAGATCAGTCCTGGTTAAAAGAGTGTCAATCGCGTTAATTGAAGAGAATGAAGAACTAAACGCGTACCTGTTTTATATATTTCATTTTCAACTTTGGATCCAATTTACGATCGTTAATGAAGTAATTTAGCGTCCGTATCAAGTGTGCAGTGGTGCCGAGCAGGAGGAACTGGTCCACGTCGTATGAAACCTAGAGGCATGCAATCGTTAGCAATAAAGTAGGTGCAACATGATAAGACAAGCAAGCAAAGTAAACTTATTTGGTAGACGATACTTCGACTGCATACAGAGACGGCGTCCACCGTGAATCCAAGGCGGTGGGCGCACCAATAGTAACTTGCACAGCATTTACCGCGCCCTCCCTCACTTGCCCTGCCCCGGTGGCAAGACAGCCGGAGGTGAGCGCAAAAGCAGTGATTGGCAAAGCTAAACAGGTTGACTATGCGTGCCACACACAATCTAGCCCCCAATTTAGATACACGTAGGACAGTTCGGATCCTACAAAGTGAAATGACGTAAACGTCACCTTAAGAAAGCGTTATTACAGTTTGACCCGTCAGTTGGCAGCCCCCCAAACAAAGAATTCCTCGGGCTTCGTTATAAGTCCATGTGCGTCAGATTGTCTATATTGATGAATGCACCGATTTGCCCTGGGGCTGAATTCCATTCGTATCGGCCTCTCTCTCTCTCGCCTATGCAGCAGTCGACTGCCCGAGCCCTTCACATAACGGACGATGAGGATGGGTATATTGCCTGAAGCGGTATGGAAGCCTGTGTCTAGGGCAAACCATATGCGCAAACTAAGCGCGGTCCGATAGGGACGTACCGTGAGCCAGACTGACCAAACTTTAGTCAGGTGTGTCAGCAGCTGGAGGGCTAATACTGCACAGACACAGATCCCAATCCGTAACAAGCGCATACACACGACACCCCTCCACAACATGCATCTTCGACTCTGTCAAGTATCGGAACCCTTCAGCTAGCTAATCATCAAAGGAAGGGGATGCTAATTTCTGGCAGGATGGAGAAAAGCATGCAGACTTCGACACTTACCATGCCTTCGGACGCGTCACCATTGCCCTCGACAGTGCTGGTAGCTGCGGTCACACCAGAGCGGGAGTCATCTGGGGCAGTAGGACAGCTGTGATAGCTTGTTAGGTCTGAAGGGGTAGCAGCTTCGAAGACATAACTCTCACCATAGTTGAGGCGGCGGCAGATGGGCAGGGAGGAGTTTCCTGCGCAGGTTTGATAGATATCAGCCTGGGAGGCGGCGGCGCGAAGCCCACAGACAGAGGTGGTAAGACGGCCAAAGTGAGTGTTGATTTTTACAATGTCTTCGTCATCGTCATTGTCTGTAACCCCGCAGCTCGAGTTTTGAGCTCCTGTGAGCTCTTGATGTGAACCCTCCGAGAGGTGGAATGACGGTTTTTTTCCCACATAAGTTAGCGGCGTCTGACTACCAAACTGTATGGCAGTAACAAAACGAAGGCATAAATTGGTAGACAAGCTTTACCCGCACGATAATGACCAAATGAGGGAGTGTTGGCAACGACAGACGGTAAAAACTAACCTCGCCGACCAGAGGACAAGAGGGTGGTCTGATTAGGTCCAAACCGCGCGAGTGAGACAGGAGAAACTCAAGCAGAGCGTGTCCTGCGGAGTGCTTATCCGACTGAGAGGGTGGGAAGAAACGTGGTGCAAACCACATGGCAAGCTGGCAAAGGGACAAAAATAGGGCATATACATAACTGAGATATTTTCTGGAGGACGGCACGAAGATAGCATAAATTAAGCTACAAGGATCCTTAAAATTGTGTTATTTTGTGGCACAAGTGCATATTGCTTTACTATGAGAATAACAAAACAAGCATAAGCAGCTTACTCAAGGAATGAGCTAATTACTTAACAGGTGCATTTTCTTTTCGTCGGATGGCGAGAGCCCAGTAAAGCCTGGAGTT
This sequence comes from Schistocephalus solidus, assembly GCA_017591395.1. Taxonomy (NCBI): domain Eukaryota; kingdom Metazoa; phylum Platyhelminthes; class Cestoda; order Diphyllobothriidea; family Diphyllobothriidae; genus Schistocephalus; species Schistocephalus solidus. The sequence continues at coordinate 22,269 of WEDG01000802.1, read as the reverse complement.
TATGTAAGTTAACTGCATGATGTAGTTAGTGCGGAAGGTCCCTTCACCAGCTGCTTAGGAACTTCGCCTACGTTTAGGAAGAGTGCTGAAACTCCAGTTAGCTGTACGCGTGAGTCAGAAGCCCTCTTGCCAAACCCGTGACCATAGGTCCCTGTAAGCTGTGAATTTCTCAAAAAAGTTCCAGCAAATAAACATGAGAGTCCACTTCGTCGGCTGGGAACAGTTATAAATACTATGCCCTGTTCAAATGGATAACGAATTCTTTCTAGTGACTTTTCTGTCTCCCAGTTGGACTTTTTGCAAAGATGACTCGTGTGCAGTCACCAAACTACATCCTGGGAAGCAATTAGTGGAATCCTAAGGTGGGTTGGCTTCACTTTATACGATTGCCGTTTGGACACAGCAAAATATACTCTAGAAACAAGGGCGTTAACTTACAGTCGTTGGCCGAGCGTAATGCATCGTGATCTCTGGAAGGATGTGCCGTTCTACGCTTGCCACAATATGAGATGCTCGCTCTACAAAGAGTTGCAGTTGGAAGCGCGTCGGTGGTGGAAGGAAAAGAAGAGCAAGCTGAACCGCGGAGGATGTGTAGTCACTACTGCCCCTCAATGCACGCAGCGTCGCTATCGGAGGCGAATTTAAGCAGTTTTATATTATTGCTACTCGTAATTAAACAACAGAGAGATAATATAACATTAAAAGGCTCGAAGTATTTGAGCGTGAGAAAGAGGAAAACTGCGCAACTTACGAGGCTTTACAAGCGCGAGCGGTTTCGTTTTCCGGAGACCGCAGATCGATGGTCTAAGTAAAACAAAAATTACCCATAAGGACGTTAACTCTTACGACCCAGTAATCGTAATTCTTGACAGCGAGTGAAGAAGAAAAAATAGGCCCGGGTCGCAACTACTCGCCGATCAGAAACGATAAAGGCCAATTCCTAAGGGAAAGGATGTATTGTAAATGACTGAGGGAGTTGCAGCGGCACAGTTTAGGAAGGCATTATACATCGTAGGCCATCAAAAGCCAGGGTCATGCAATTTTTCGTGATGATAAAAGGTCGGGACTTTGAGAATTTAAGTTCAAATTAGAACAGGTGAATTGGCAAGGGTATTTAATTCACAACATTAAGGCTGTGTACGGGCCTGGCAAGGAGGCATGGGCTGGAAAACGTAGAAACAGCACGTATATTCACAGTACTATGAAGATTATTTCTAGCAGCTTACTTCGAACGCAACGTGACAGTAATATTGGACTCTCTAAATCAGTACCAATGTATCATGGTGGGTTGAATTCCTCTTACATTATTACCTGACCATAGTCGTAGCATTCTCCAATTTGACTGCAGACAAAACAGAACCAGAACAACAGTAAAATACTGAGATTGCTTGCTAGCTCAGCTTTGGTGCGTCCACAGTTCGTAGATAGCATGACAAACTCCAGCGAAGAGAAGTGGAAATTAGGGGCTGGAGGCTGACGAATGAGCTCTTGAGGGACGTGAAGAAACAATATCTTCAGACATAAATGAGCATAGATCCGATAACTCGGTTTTCATAGAAAGGTCACAAGCTAGGACTGTACGAAACTACAGCGGAGGTTGTGCGCCCTTCAACCAGGCTTCACCCGCTGCCGTATGCGCAAAACAACTGTCGGAGGGGTGGGTGAAAGCGTCCACCTTCTAACAAAGGAACTGCAGGAAACTGGGATCCCAAAAAGCCGCCAAATAAAACCGCTAGTCGGTGAGTAATGGCTTAGTCAGATTTTCGACGATTGCGAGACTATAGACCGCGCGACTCGGCATAACTTGCGTAGGGCTAATGGCGCCGAGACACGATATCTTGCGAAGCCATTAAAAAAATCTACAATAGATGGCCTAACGCACGAAATGCCGAGATCCCGCTTTTAGTGGGTTGTATGGCATATAGTTGGATTATTCTTTTGGTTTTTAAATGGGTTGAGGCCCAGAAGCCGTTTACCCACGAGCAACTTATGTTAAATCTGTTTTGGGAAAGGAAAACAGGCCAGATTTGAACTAAATCCGACGTTTCTTAATATACAAGTACTTTCCTAGGCTACTGAAATGTACAGGTCAAACCCTCTTGTTTGTATGCATTTTGTTATAAACGAACAGTATTATAAACAAGAAAAATCTGAAAGAATCTCTTCTGGAAACGGAAAGTTTGATTTTGCGTCCACGAAAATCAGTTGAGGTCCGATGTGAAATTGCATCATTTTCGCGAAAACAGAGTGGATTCAGTTTTAAAAATTATACTTGGTTAAGTTGTAGTGTTGCGGCCTAAAACTCAGTAACAAATTTGCTTGACTGTAGTTTGTTTTACCACACCCGGAAGTAGAAGGCGCAAACAGATGAACATTGAGTACCCGCGATATGCTGTCCCTTTTCTGTGTAAATTCGTATGATACAGATGTCCAGCTAGTGTATAGTTGCAGTGGACTACGAAAGGATAGGGAAATTAGCAGCGAAAGAATTGCCAGACGAGTCGTTACCAAGTATTCTTAATAGTAGTAAGGTCACTCTTTGGCGCACTGCAATGGTAGAACCGTGTTCAGAAACAAGCAAAGCGGACCAAAACGATGACGGCTTTATCCATCATACACTAAAAAACATCATTATTTGCCCTGTATTTGCCGATGTTCCTTATGAACATAACTCGGAAAAGGATACATAAATTTTAAATTCACCAGAAAAAGATCATCAAGCTGGTTTTAAGTAAGAAACTTATAAACTAACGTTTTTTATTTACTAAGAGCTACATTGTTTACAGGCTCTCATTTTGGAAGAGCATGTACTTCTGCGACGAGGTCTTATTTTTAGATAAGTCCGCGAAGTCTGCGGTAATATGTAGATAACTGCACCGATGGCAACCTCCAAGAACTGTCGACGGTTGATGGTTTGGATGGCTGTTAAATTTGGCCATCGGTCAGTCTGGCGGTCAACTACGGACGCCATCAACAACCAGGTCTTCAATATTGTGAAGGATATCTTCGGCTTAAACCGTATTTACAAGCACAGAATAGATACCGTAAGTTTAAACGATACAATTCATGTTCAGCTCCTTAAAGAGGTAAAAAATTGATAGCGCTTGCAAATATAATCTTGCTTTTTAAACAACAGCCAACCTCACCACATGCGGCCTCAAGTCCAGTTTCATTCCTACCAACAGCCCGGATTTTAGCCCTATTGAAAAGCTTTTGCCCTTAGAAAAATAAAGTGACACAAGGCAAATAAGAGTCTTCCCGTGCAAGATAAACTAGATTTTGCGCTAAATAATCACATTGAACAAACGACTATAGACATTTTGGCTATCTCCTGTCTGACAGACTTTAGGCTGTTTGATATGCAAATGGGCAATCAACCAAATATTGATTTTTTGTCTTTGTTATTATTTTCCCCGTTTCGTGCGTCCCCCCCTCCCCCCTTCTTTATACACCTTTATAGTTAGCCTTATTTCTGTGCTTTGTCATACAGCCGTTATCTGAAATTGCAGTTTGCAGTGAAAATTAATTATTTTGATGTTAGCAAATAATAATTTATGAACCATGGTCGTTTTTTACTTCTAGAGGACCTTGGAGGACACAGAGTGGGCAGATTTGGCGTAACAAGGATTTTCTTGTGAAAGTCAGGAGGTTTCAGAAGTTAGAAAATCGAAGCTAATAAGAATTAGGCATGGCTTTGAGGACACCAACTGAAACGAGAATCTAAATCAAACCAATTCATCAAAGCGCAGCGTAGAGGAGCACTGCAAGAGACAGCGAGCAAGATCCCAACAGGGTCAATTACAAGTAACATGGATTCCTGCAGATAAAGTTTAGAGGCCTACGTTCTGCTTAGCAGGAAATAGGACTTACCGGTCTCACAGGTGGAGAAGCGTGTGAACTGTGAACTTGGGGGGCGTCTAGAAGCGAGCGATTCTCTACATGCGCTGAGGGCGTTTTAAGTGGTGGGGAGAAGAAAGAGAAAAGAGGAATTGCTAGAAGACTTTTATAGATTTTCCCAGACCGCGAGTAACCAAAGGCATGCCAACAAGAATTTTGATAGGATGAGATGTTAAGCCACCAAAAACCACCCATTTCCAGCAACACCGCCCTAAAACAAACTCAAAAATTGGTCGTCAGCTGTCGGTACTACATCCATCCTGAATGCAAATTGGGACAGAAAGCAGACACTCCGGTGCCGCTGGCATCGACATAAGGTCTTACTTGGTTGGGTTTTCGTCGAGTAATGAAATTGTTTTGGTTAGATCGGTGGATTAATCCGCTGACCCAGATGTTCACAAGCTACATTCCGTCATCATTCGTCTATCACAAACCCCTTCATACCTGGGGCAGGTCTAACAAGGAAAGCGGTCTAAGATATCAATCAGTCAAGCATTTCAGGAACTCCCTAAGACATAGATGCAGAAGAAGCGAGCACCCAAACTATGGAGGTTTACTGTTGTTAAATTGCACACTAGGCTTGAGTACATCCCCGAAAGTGTGAGGAAATCGACAGCTCAAGCAGCTTAAGTAGGGAAAGTGACCAAGCAGTTCTGCTTAGTCACAACGAATGGCTACATAAAGCATCATTGTAGTAACTATCCTCAGAGTGGGTTGCGTCCTCAGACTGGGCTATGGAGGGCTTACGATGTGGAGGAGTTGCACGCAGGGTTTAGACACACGTAACAGCTGTACGGCCGCTCCAGGTTCCTCGATGCGTTTGGGTGGCCGCTTGAGGAGGATAAACTGGCATTGATACGTGGCTGCAGACTGTGGCTTATTGGGAGATAACACAGTCAACACAATTTAGGTCGGATAGATCAAGCAAAACAACGGGCGTTGACATAAACTGGCACACGAAGGAACCCGTTGGGCACTTTTACTTTGCTTCACCCTAGAATTCAGCTCCATCTGTGGCTCTAAGAAGCCGAGTTCAGGAATAGCGGCCACAGCCTGGTAATCGTCTACGACTGGCGAGTTGAACCCAATGGGTGTCCGGCGTGTGGTAGTCCCTGTACTTATCCCCACCCTCGCAAATAAAACGTCCTGCGAGAGAAACGTACAATTGCGTATGCGGCCCAGGCTATGTTGGGTCGTCGTTGCATTGCAACGAAGTCTTGACCCATAGTGGAGTTCGTCAGACATCTGGGATGACCCAGCCGCCCTATGCATGGAAGTACTGCTACCTCACTTGTTTTGTGAACTAGACAACGCATCCTTAGAACATTATTGTAAAAAACGCCATCGATAAACTAACCGTGGCCTGTGAACAAAAGTACGTAATTAAAGACTGCAATAACATGCCAATATCACTTTGGTAGCGTGCAATGTTTGTTCGTTTTTACATAATCCAGTGCTCAACCAATCATGACTTTCACTACCACGAATAACTTCGTGAGACTGCTGCTCTGTCACCTGCAGGGAACGAACAACCGTCTTCTGATCCTGCATATGTTAATCTGAGAAAAAATCGTTACCATCGCCAGCGCCAACGATCCACCAATGACGACGGGAAGAACAGATTCAGCAAAGTCCTGCACGCCCGCACAGGGGCTTTGTCAAAGGGCGAAAACTGATTGCCCATGATGACTCAAAAGCCCGCATAGGCCAAAACCATCTTACATCGCAGGGAGAGCTTTGTAGCTACGGGGTCTGCAGCTGTAACAGCAGGCAGGTTAAAATAGAACAAAACCTTCTTTTCTGATACGTACTGTCCAAGAAAACCAATCTACGTGCGACCTATGCTGACAATAGGACCAAATTCAATGAGGCTCCGCTTTTACAATGTCAAAATTTAATGCAACAGAGGCTGGTGTGGATACAGAGCGGCCGGCTGATTGACTCGGAAAGCCGACGAAATCCAAAGATATATCGGCAGTTGGGAAATAAACAATCTCTTCGTGGTCATAAAATCCGTTTATATTCCCCAAGCCAAGGGCTGTGCCACTGCTCAGGCAGGATGGAGGAACCCTACTGACGAGCAAGTCACATCCTGCAACCCTGGGCCACGAACTTCCGGGGCATCCCCAAACGACCGTCCAGAATCCGCAAAAAACCTTAAACGATTTCAATTCTCTGTCCTAGCTCCAAGAGACTATCACAGCTGAAAGGCAAAATCACTAGGTTATCTTACCTCGTTCTAAATTGACAACGCGGGATGCTGGGCATTTTATCGGACCAGGAGTAGGCTGTGTCGGAGAGAGTAGATTGGACTGGTCGATAAAGGGCATGGTGATTTCACCAACATAGGGCCCTGAACGGCAGTCAGATTTGGCAACTGTGGATGTCGCTAGTGCGTTCACGTAAGCGGCATCATCACCCGCGGTGCAGTGGTGTTATGTTCTCCTTGCCAGGTTCTTCTGTAGGAATGACAGAAATAAGGATAGACAGGAAATAACGATGGTTTTGGGAAGAGTTTCCCTGTTCTTTACTCAGTTGTCCCAGACTAGAATCAAAACGCAGCATACACAACTGCAAACGATTCCTGCGGGGTTCATCAGCAACTTTTGTAATCATGTCTAAGCCAATGACAGACTCCGTAAAGAAATTATTTTGCTCAATTTTTTTTCTATCCAGACCGTCCTAGTTCAGTTTTCACTGGTTATTCAGCAGATAGAGGTGACCAGGTGGTTTTACTAAGAAATGAGCAGCAGCCTCAGGTGCAGCGGTTCTCATCCTCTAGACTTCATGGTCTCCTTTTTGTAGTCTTCTTCGTCAGGTTGGGGATTGGCGCTTGTTTCTGTAGCCGCTTAGACCTCAAACAACGATCTTGTTGTGGCACCCAGAACAACGAACATACACTTGAGAAAATTTACCATCCTTTCGCATCGTAGAACCTAACAGTTTCGAAAAACGCAGGAAATTTTGCAGCCTTCAACTCCCTACGAGTGGTGCGTCCCAGTGTCTTATGTTGAAGATGGAATGGGTATGTGTAATAAACAGCAGTTCTAGTGCCTTACTTTCGTACTATTTTATAAAGTTGGCCTAAATGGTTCGGTCGAAAAAGAGGGAAGTGTAGGAGGGGGAGGAGTAGGAAAAGAGTGATTACTCACTTAAAATCATTCCAATGAGACGCTGGAAGGGTTCAAGCAACTCCAACGACCAGGGGAGATGATAAAAGCCCGCTGCTGCGGAGGAGAGGAAGTCATCCATGAGGGTATCAGCACTCTCCAGTAGAGAGATGCGGGCTTGGTCACTAGGCCCTAGAAAACAAAGGACAGTTATAACTAGGTAACAGAAGCCGAGAAAATGTGCAAGCACCCGGTAGCTGCAGCCCCAACTGTTTCTACCTACTTCTAGTACGGTAAAATGTGAGCTATCCCTATTAGCGGTCCGGAAGATGATGTGAACAAGGCAAATCAAAAGTAGGATAAAGTTGAGCCTGTATGGAGGAACAAAAGTGTATTGCACGGTGCCTAGTTATTTACATGAAGCAAGTGCTTCGAGTAGAGCCAAGGAACTTGGACGTATGACTGAAACCACGGGTATCCCGTTAACGAAACCCTGCTTGTTTGCGTTCCTTAAGTTGGCCAAGCTGTTCTGCCCCCAAGCCACGAGCAGGGTGTCGTAGACAGCATCAGAGGCCTGGGTTGCGGGTGACGTAGTGAGGCAAGGCGTTGTGGTGGAAAGAGATGTCAGCAGTGCGGTATGAGTAGGTAGAAGGCGGCGTAGACAGCTGTCAATACTATCACCCAGTAGACGGGATATGCTGAAGATGGAAAAGGATGATTAGAATGAAACGGGAAAGGAAGGCTATCAGATTGGTGCAATTAACACATACCGCGATAAGATAGCGAGTGCGATACTTCGTGCAACCTTTGGCTGGAGCGGTTCGTCACTATCCCGATCCTCCTCCGCCGCATCGTTTTTCAAGAGCATGCACATGGTATCAAAGGAATCCGGTGGAAGAGGCGAGTCAGCAGGGGGTGGCAATGATACGTTCATGGTGGATTCCGTAAGGCAAACGCCCTCCGTACTCATGTTTGTTCGATATACTTGTTCGTAAGAGTCTACGTGGTGGGGGGAGTAGTAATTAAAAGAGAGGACTAAGACCGAAGCCACGTGCTGGAGACGCAAAATAAGGAACATTTTAATTCACAGATAGGCTGCGTACTTGTCAGGAAACCCTTCCACTCGTTGATTGCTCCTATAACTATCACTGCATGCGGTGATATGCATTATCACTTGTTAAGCCCGCTGCAGATTAAAAGTCCGCTGCATGAGAAATTATCACTTTCCAAAGGAGCTGTCCGGCGATGAAGTTAGAGTAGGGCTGAGTCATGTGGCCAACCGGACGCATAACCTGCAGACCAAGGGCTGTAAGTCAGCATTCAGCTAACCCATCGGCTTTCATCTGGCCACATTGCCTTCTCGCCCGGGTTCCGAGCGAGAAGATCTTTCAACAACTTAGCCTTTAAACTCGGGCCAGAGCGGAGGGTGCTGTTAACGGACTGTGTTCCTGGCTGACTGAAGTCGTTCTTGGAAGATGCGATCGGACGGATGGATTGGGATTTCAGCCCAAACAGCGCATATAAAATACTTCGAGACGACGGATATCTTCTGCGTGCACGAGACCTGTCTTACATTCATAAAGAACAAGTTATCTAACACAAGCCTCGAATATTCCCAGTTGGTCTTCCAATCTAAGTGACACACTCAGTCAAAACACAAGCAGAATCACTGATAGTTCACGCCTTCCTCCGTAAAGTTACTTAATTCACTTGGCAAATTCGAATTCGCTCTGTCTTACACAAGATAAAAGCGAGAATTTGGGCAGTCGAAACTGGACTTACGTGGACTAACATAAATATTGTTTGGTTGCTACATTCATTATACGAACTGTAGAGGAGTAAGTTGTGTTGTGGCACGCGCGGACGAAGGCATTGTGATAAAAATAAGCCCCAATATCTCGCCTCCTACTGCTCAGATCTACAGAACAAAACCACCAGGAAAGGCTGTATGCAATCTCGTAGGTGATGTCCTGTCAATTTCCCTACTAAATTGAAGAAGATAAATATTGGGAAACTCTGAGTCACCTACGATGTCCAGAAAGCTCTATCTGGGACGGCAATACCTACATTCTCGAGGATTTAAATACACCCAGAAATTCTGATAATTCCGCCGCATGCAAGGTCATAATGCCTTTTGGGATATAAGCAAGCCGTAAATACACAACGAAACACCAACTCCTTTCATCACTCCCGCTCCCACCCACCCCCCCCCCCCCTCCCGCCTGCTTCTCCAGGCAGTGACCTCGACCACTCTGGCAGCCTAGAATGTCCGTTCTCTTTCAGATAATCCAAAAGCCAACCGGCAAAAAGACAGGACTGCTTTTGTTACCCGAGCACTGGCTCGTTACGATGTGAACAAAGCCGCACTCAGTGAGACTTGTTTATCAGACAGTTGGATGAAACGGCTTGTGTGTAGCACAAGCAGAAAGAGAACTCGACGCCACGTCAGCCGCTGCGCTCAATCTCCTCACTGTACCAACGGCTCGGACAGGGCACTGGCGCATGGGAGAGGAATGAGAGAACGAGTTTAATGCTGGAGTAAGGTTCCTTTCAGAAATTCTGCGCATTCCTCATTAGAAAAAATCAACCACGACGCGCCAAAAATTGAGGCCCGGAAGGCTGGCAACAGCCCAAATAACTGGACCCACACTACATATTCAGACAACAGTGCTCCTTTAATGGGCCTTCATGACACTCACTCAGGTATGATTCGAGACTTCAGAGAATGAAGATTGGCAAATATAGAGTGGAGATCAGACCGTGTGTGACGCGTAAACGATATAATTAGCGTTGTCATTCACTGGGCTCACGAACATCCCCAGCGATCTGAACTTAGTTTTGTCACCTGAATATAGTGAGAATATCGACTGATGGTGGCCGCGAAAGAACTTGGACTTGTTACGGCTGCGATCATGTCTGATCTAGCTAGTCTCAATGATGTCACGGATTGTGCTTTTCAACGCGTGATGATCCGCGGCAGCAGGCCTGGACAACTCAATCCATTCTTTTCGCCAACGACAGAGGCGGAATACCGAAGGTCCAAGAACCACTGCCATGTCTTGACGAAATGTGTCAAGCCAGGTTTTGAGCTGACCCCCTCTTAGATGCCTGCAATTGGGTAGCGGTGCCGGAACGAGGGCATTAATACTGAGCTTATGAGGTGAGCGACGAAGAACGTGCCCAAACCAGCTCAACCGCCGTTCTTGGATGGCTTGGAATATCCTTGCGATGTTGTTGCAGTGAATGCGCACTTTCTCATTAGACACGAAGTCAGTGCACTTCACTCGACGGATGATCCTCAGGCAGTGGTGGTCAAATTTCCCCCAATTTTCGCTTATCTTCCACGTGTATAGCCCAGCATTCACAGCCATAAAGGACAGACCGGACGGATGCACAGTTTACGCCGCGAAAGTCCCGCCATTGTACGTTCCCGGAGCAGTATTTTAAATCTTTCGCGATAGTCAAGCAATTTTGCGCTGAACAAAGGTCGGTACCCTATCAATCATTTTGGCATCCCTATCATACAGTCCGTTTTGGCAGCTCAGACAAAGTCTAGGTGGTGATAACTCATACTTACACCAAGTCTGGGGACACTTCCATATTAGCTCAGTCCTGAATAAAAGTATTGTGAATTGCGCAAGCGAGCTGAGCGAGTCGTGTCGTTCTGAGTATACGCTGGTCCAGAGCAAAAAAACATAGACTTAGAGGACGCGTTTAACCGAACATTACTGTATTGTAGAGACCCTACTGCTAAGTAAAAGTAAGGTCCTGGTGACGTTCTGTATCAGAGCGTATAGCTAAATAAGATGGGAAAAGACGATGTCACTGCAATTTACGTGAACGCACCCCATATGGAATTGTCTGGGGAATCCAAATTGAGCTGAATTTTTGGAGAAGTAGTTTAACGGTTAGCACTAGATTTTCTCGCCTAATGCACTGATTTCTCAACTTACGTGGATTGTCAGCCAATGGCTACAATAGCAGCAGAGGCTCGCAAAAAACTGACAGGAATGTCAGGCCCAGTCGTGATGAATGAAAAGAAGATGGTTCAGCTAATTCACTGGTCACAACAGTAAAAAAATATACGAAAAATAAAATAAAACTATTTTGAGCCGTACTGTATCGATTTAATATCGTAGCGAAACAGTCGAAAGACAAAAAGGGTGAAAATGTAGGAATTCCCGCTCTTCAAATTTTCTTAGAAATTAATTGCTAACTTGGAGTAAATCAGTCTGAACTGAGGTATATAGGCGCAAACCGAAAGTTCGAATTAGTAACAGAATATGAAAGGTGGAATTTTTAAACTTCAAGAGTTACCGTATTTCACCTTTGTCCGGAATTCGACAAAACCCTGCTTATCAACTAGATCGACTTGGCACAGTGAAGGCATACTTATCCTTGTAGGTGTCGCTAACTTAATAACGCCAAAATGAACTTTAAATATCCATGAAAAGCTCGTCGACTGTAGTTTCTCTCTCGTCTACCTCCATAGACCGCAAAACGTGGCAGGAATCCAAAGAGTAAACCTGAAAGTAGGCTATGGAATATTAACGTTCTGACGAAAAAGAACGACAGGTATGCCACACTAAAAGCTCCCACCATTGCCGATCATCTCGCTTTCAACTCCATCCGAGCTCAGCTTGGGAAAACAAAAGATTTCTCGGTAAAGGACTGTAAGATCTCTGTGGAGACGAACGCTGGCAGGTAAGGGTTCCTGCGAAACAAACTCCAGATAGTTGCGAATCAGAAAATAGCAAAATCAGTGTTGCAATGGCCCATATAAATCTTTGGTTTAACATACATGCCGGGTCTCAAATGCGAAGGTGTGGTTGAGGGACTACATGCGGGGGTTTTTATTGTTACTCTTCTTATAACAGTTCTCTGTCCTATTCCTTCATAGCACAGTCCATGTCTAAGTAACATAAAATTACCGAAAATCTATCAAAAGGCGTGGGGACTGATCCTAGAAACGGAACCAAGTACAGGACACTATCCCACCGTTAATATTGTCTCGTTTCTGACTCCCTTCCCAAACTTGTCTTCTTTGTCGTGCATCTAAACAAACGGCTTGTTGACCGCACAGTAATCCTATAATAGCTACGCACTGTTTCCGTTTGGACCTCACACGCTTATTACTAGACACATCAATGTCAGTTATCTCTCGGAGCGCACATTATTATCTCTTTCTCTCTCGCTCTCGTTAAAAAGGAGCTACTTAGAAAGTCGGTAAGGACTACGTGTACTACGCCTCAGCCCTCCCAAGTATTACATCGGTTCACAACAGCAGAGGCCCCTTGTAGTCTGTGAAGAGTGTGATCATATATCTAGATACCTACAAAGATGAACGGCGGGGAGGTTAGCCCCCACGGGAAGAACGCCTGGGTCTAGAGGACAAGGCACGCAGCTGTCAAACAACCAGCGGCATTCGATAGTGCACATTGACGAGTGAGAAAGGGTGGGAGGTGGTCAACCCTACAATAACAGCTTTTGTATGGGCACGCGCAGTCAGTGTGTGCGTGTGGGGGTGCAAAATTGAGGCACCTACCAGCGCAGGCGTCAAGACGCGAGCTTAACGCTATAAAATTGCTATCAGGGAGTAGGAAAGTACGAGCATAACAATTTTTATGTACTCCTCCACTTATTGCGCATCCTAACTTTAACGCAATAATTTCCCAGACTGGCCTTACACCCGAAGGGTCTGCTAAAAATAACGAAATACGCGTCCTTACAACACAGGATCCCTCGATTTATTCCCGGGTAATCAAGGAAAACTATGGTTGACGTGTATCCAGGCCGTAAAATAAACAGTGAATAAGTTTAATTTAAAACTCATATGAAAAAATGCGATTAATGTGTAGTCTGCGTAATTTAAATGATAAACTTTAGTAAAAAAACCTTCGAAGGCACTAATTTCGCGCCAAACCATCCTACTTGAAAGGGGCGCATCTGTGGGAAATGCAAAAACCCGGCGTAATATAACAATTGATGCTGTCGCCGAGGTTGGCATAGGATTGGCTGAATACAATGTTAAAGTTAAAAGTGTATTATTTATCCATGAGTCAAAGATTAATGCAATCTACATAGGCAAGACAATAGGGCTCCTAAAATGAGTAAGATTGGGTGATTAGGGGTCGCGCAGCACATAAACGGCGACATAATTAAGGTAACAATGATACTCTATGGTGAATGTTTTAACGAAAAAAGAATTAGAAAATGACGTTGCAAGTTGGATAAAAGGACAAACAACACATGCAATTTAAGCACAACCAAGTTGAGTCTCCTCCCAGATAAGTAACACAAAGAAACCGTTTTATTTTGAGTTAATGTACAGCATTTTCTGTTGTCAACAGGCACCTTAGGCTAGAAGTTCATGAATTGACTATTCAGAAACTTCAATCTGCTTTATGTTGCCGCGGCAAACTCTTTTTACACAAGAAATCAGTATACCTTTCAAATAATCCATATGTAAACTTCTAAACAGATTTCAAATAGCTTGGTGTGGATTTGTAGTGATTAGCAACACAACTCGTGTTATCTTCGGATAAATCAAGCCTGCTGAGAAGGACCTAGTCCACCAGTCGTCAATGCTGCGTTCGGGTGTTCACCCACATTTATTCTTGGATCTGAGTACTAAAACGTTAATAAGCGGAAGATGATTGTGTTCGATTCGGACTCGCCAGGTGAGATGGCCATTGGTTTCAAAACTGCTGATGACGTAACTACGCAACACCCTCTAAATATATGATGGTCTGGGACTGAGCGAGCATTGGATTTTCCCACGAAAACAAATGTTTCGCATTTGGCACAGCTGAGAAATGTACACGCAAAACTTCGTAGAACTTGTTCATCGTATCGCTCAAGCTGAGTATAAGTGGGGGTTAGCTGTTGATTCTACAGATGGTGGATAATTTGTTCCAGTGGATAGTCAGTCTCATAGTAATGAGACCATCATAGGTTCCATGCAAGAGTTAGGGCGGCCCTCGTAAGATAAAATTATTTGTAGGGAAGGTGAATTCACTGTCTCCTTGTTTATTTTCAAGCTTCGATTTCCGAAGAAGGTGTACCTGACACTCATTTCCTCTGAGAGGTCGTTCACACTGAGAACCGCAAGGGCCCTTTGTAATTGACCAGTTCACAAGGTACCGGAGCTGATTATCTTTTGGGTCAGTTTTCCATTCGCCTGTCGAAAATTAAACAAATATTGGAGGTTTTAACAGTGAGCAGCGTCACTCTGGGAGCCTGTTGGGAGACATAGGATTGGAACAATTTTTTATCTGTAGTGCTACTTTAACCGCATTCTTTTCGTCCAAAAGCGACTGCCAGCTTCCGCACTATGTGTTTTTCAAGCATTTACTTGGGTACCGTGCCTAGCTCCTTCCTTGTGAAGAGTTTAACACGGCTTCTGCATTTATTAACACAACACACTGGATTAAAAATTTGTATATTCTGGATGGTCGTCGTGCTCCTGACAACAATGTATGTGCAGTTTTCATAATTGGATCAGACTGATTGCCTTGTCACATTAAGTTCTTAGGTCGTCTGAAGAAGGTTGTTGGTTCACCGGAATCCTGGCTTTATTCGTCTGAGCTTTCAAACTTTTACAGGAGACGTTCGTCGGATATAAAACAGTGACATAAACGAGTAACGATTATAGGGGCAGGCACGAAAGCCACGAAAGGTATCACCCACGCCTAGATGCAAGACATGCCGAGAATCGATTGAAGCCTGGGCCTCTGATGAGAACTCGCTCAATTTATTTATCAGTCTGGCGCCGGCATACTGGGCCCTGTGTAATCACCTCCGGACTGGCGCCACTGGTGTCGGATTGGCACCTGCCCCCTATAAATATTGCTAGTTTATGTTGCTGTTTAAACTCTGACGATGGACTCCAGTAAGAGTTCAAAGATCAGACTACTTAAACCATAATTCCGGTGAAGTAGCATCCTTCTGCTTCATTTATACACACAACACGAAAGTTCGACCGTCGTAGTCCGACGATGTCCACCGTATGCTCGATGGGAAGGTGGAGCAGGGACAGTGACTTGCGCGTGATTTAGTTTAAAGTGATAGTAGACTTGCGCTGCATCTACCGCACTCTCTCCTTCTCCCCCACCTGAGCCCGGTATCAAGACAGAGTCAAGAAGACCGGAGACGGGAGAGGACGCAGGTGGCTGGTTCGTCTGGGTCCCCTAGGTCCTAGCCGCCCCTAGGCGTGCCACCACACCTCCCATGTTCGGCATTTGTTAGCGGAGCGCAACCCGAATAACGCATGCCGTGCCCTGATGTGGCCCCCGTGTTGGAAAACGCATCTACCACGTGGCCCGTTTAGGGGCACACAAACACACACACACCCGACAGTTATCCGTTGATTTCGACGATGTCCACCGTATGCTCCATGGAAAGGTGGAGCAGGGACGGTGACTTGCGCATGGATTAGTTTTAAAGTGATAGTAGCCTTGCGCTGCAGCGACCGCACTCTCTCCTCCTCCCCCACCTGAGCCCGGTGTCAAGATAGAGTCAAGAACACCGGAGATGGGAGAGGGCGCAGGTGGCTGGCGCGGCCGGAGCCGCCCCTGGGCGTGCCACCACACCTGGCTCGGATCCCACGGAGTGGGAGTGCCATAAAGGCCACATTAAGAAGGAGTCATTGCAACCTGACTCTCAGTCCGCCAGTCAGCCACTCCACACAAAACACACATTGGGCTGACCACGTGGTCCGAGTTATCCCGTTAGTTGGCAACCTTCCAAGCCACGGCTTTTAAGCGCACCGTGATAGATTCAAGCGCGTCAGATTGTTTATAGTGAGGGAAATAAGCTGAGCTCTCGACCTCACTCTCTCCCCCACCCCCACAATCAGTCCATTGTCCGAGCCGGTCAGTTGTCTGATGCGGAAGCGGGCGCAGCTGCTGGTGACCTCGTCTACGTGTTCTACGTACACGACCTGGCCCCCTAAACACAAGCACCAGGATTTAACACAACAAGAGGTTGAGCGGCTTACATCTCGCATGTGTGAGATAGCCAGAGGTCACGTTAAGAAGGAGCCATCGCAGCCTGACTCTCAGACCACTAGTCAGCCACTCCACACAACACACATTGGACTAACTGCGAGGTCTGAGTGTAATTGTCAGTTGGCAACCTTTCAACCACGGCCCTTAACGTAACCGCACTCTCTTCTCCTCCCCCACCTGAGCCCGGTCTCATGACACAGTCCAGAAGACCGGAGATGGGAGAGAGCGAAGGTGGCTGATGCGGCCGGAGCCGCCCCTGGGCATACCACCACACCTGGCTCGGATCCCACGGAGTGGGAGTGCCATAAAAGCCACATTAAGAAGGAGCCATTGCAACTTGACTCTCAGTCCGCCAGTCAACCACTCCACACAAAACACACATTGGGCTGACCACGCGACCCGAGTTATACCGTCAGTTGGCTACCTTCCAAACTACGGCTTTTAGCGCACCGTGATAGTTTTAAGCGCGTCAGATTGTTTATAGTGAGGAATATGCGCTGAGCTGTTTACCTCAATCTCTCCCCCACCCCCACAGTCAGACTACTGTCCGAGCCGGTCAGTTGCCTGATGTTGGAGTGGGCGACGGCTGACGGATCGGCGTACCTCGTCTTCAGCGCGCCACAGCACGACCTGGCCCCAATAACGCACACACCAGGATTCACCAACTAAGGGGATATTAAGCAGCCATCGCCGTCTGACTCCCCAGTCCACTGGTCAGCCAGTCGACAACAACAGCACATACAAATGAGCCGACGGCGTGGTCTGGTGGAAGCGTCAGATTGGCAACTCCCCAGCCACGGTTTCTAAGACACCGTGATATACTCTGCAAATGGTGATTGTGAGGATGTTGTCGATGTATTGCGTAGGTAGTGTGCGCTGATGTAGCTTTAGCCTCCGGTGGTTTACCGAAGGTTGTCGTGTAGGCGCATGCGTCCTAATAGGCCCATGTGGTGCGTAAATGTGCGGGAGCAGGAGGGCAGTGAAGGCGGGCGCGTCAACTGCATGTCGGAGCCCCAGGCACTGGTTCACTCAGCCCGTGCGATGGATTCGCAGGTGACCGACCAGGCCGATGCGTGAGTTGAAGTTGCGGGCGCAGTGTGGGCAGGAGAAATCGGTAGAGGCTGGGGGATGCCGTCTCATGGTAGTGGGGGCGTCAGGGGCGCTAAGAATGGCAGGAGCGGAGGGTGTGCATGGTGTATCGGTGTTGGCGGCATTGTGCTGTATTCCGCTGTCGATGGATGCGCATGTGACCGAATAGGCCCAGCGATGAGTGAATACGCGAGGACAGTGAATGCGGCGGAGGCGACGATCTCTGCTGTGCGATGGCGCTCCAGGCACTGGCTCACCGGTCTCTGTACGATGTATTCGCAAGTGACCGACCAGGCCGATGCGTGAGGTGAAACGTGCGGTCGCATTGAGTACAGCTTAGAGAGATTCCCATCGATGGGCGTGGTGGTGGTGGTGGGTGGTGAAGGCGAAGGCGGTGGTGGTTGCGGTCGTAGGGGCTAACAGGCGATGAGTAGATGGATGTGGTCTCTATGATAGTGGAGTACTGGAATTGATGCCAGGAGTGAGGGTGGGAGGGGTCAGAAGAAGGCTGGCAGAATTAGACGCAGAAATTGGAATTGTCGGATTGTTGGTGCATTGCGTCCGAAGATGTCCAACCAGGCCGATCTGCGCGCGGAAGATGCGCTGGACAGCGCGGGCATGCTGGCCGGACCTGGGCATTGGTGGTATTGGTCCGGGGCGCTGGTTACTTTCGTGCGCTCTTTTTTGCCTTGGCGGCGGCGATCCGGTTGGCCTCATAGATTGCTGAACCAGTCTTCACTGATATTCTCCATGCCAGTCTATCCTGGGCGAGGCTCCTCCCAGATCGCCGAGTTGATTTGCAGTTGTTTCAGTCGATTTCTTCCAAAGTGTCCTTTAGTAGCGTTGTTTTTGGACCTCCTTGCCGACGAGAACCCGTAGCGACATCTCCGTAGAAAAGTCGTTTGGGTAGTCGCTTGTCGTCCATTCTTACCAGGTGGCCGCTCCATCGCAGTTGCACATGCCTCAGCATGGCATGGATGCTGATTATTTCGGTCCGCTCAAGGACTTCCGTGTCCGGGATCTCTGTTTTGCCATCTCAGCTTCAGTATTCTGCTGAGGCAGCTGAGATGAAATTGATTAGCTTCCTGGCTTGGTTCGAGTAGACGGTCCAGGTTTCCACTCCGTAAAGGAGTGTCGTCAAGACGACAGCCTTGCATATCTTCAGTTTGGTGTTCAGGTGAATACCGTGGCGATTTTCACGGAGGCTCGCAGCCGGCCGAAGGCCTGACTAGCTTTGGGAGATCCGTTGGGCAACCTCGTCATCGATTCTCGTGTTGCGCGATATCGTGCTTCCTAGATAAGCTGAAAGTTTCCACGTTTTTGAGTTGAGCACCGCTGACATTTATTCGAGGAGCATTGTATTCCACGCTGGGTGGCGGCTGGTGCATGACAACCGTTTTGGCTGTACTGATTGTTAATCCCAAATCGGCGCAGCCTTCGGCGAAGAGGTTCATGCTCCTTTGCATGTCCTCCTCCGTCACGGTAATAAGGGCGCAGTCGTCCGCGAAGAGCAAGTCATGGACTGACGTCGTAGACACGCGCGTTGGAGCCTGCATACGCCGACTGTTGAGAAGGTGTGCCCGCTCGCCCTGTAGGCGATGCGGATACCAGGCTGCTCATCACGGTAGGCGTCCATCAGCATAGCCGAGAACATGAGACTGAAGAGGGCGGGGGCCAGTACGAAGGCCTGCTTCACTCCGTTAGTTTTGTAGGCGATGCGGATACCAGGCTGCTCATCACGGTAGGCGTCCATCAGCATAGCCTAGAGCATGAGACTGAAGAGGGTGGGGGCCAGCACGAAGCCGTGCTTCACTCCGTGCTGGTCACTGCGAATGCTTCGTCATACCGTCCCGTGTGTCAGTGACGCGCGCCGTCATCCCGTCATGAAGCTGACGCACCATGTGCGTGAACCGCCCAGGACAACCAAATTCTGCATGACTCCCACAGTCCGTCACGATTCACCGAGCAAAAGGCTTCGTCAGATCCCACGAAGGTATGAGGTGAGTTCGCATCTCCTGGACACTCTCCCCTTGCAGCTGGAGGGCGGCAAAAGATCATATCGGCTGTTCCGTGGGAGGCCACATTGGCTTCCGAGGAGCAGGCCCTGCTCTAGCTGGACTGTTAAGACGATTGAGAGGATAGGGCGAAGATCTTCCCTGGATGTTGAGCAACGAGATGCCTCTGTGATTATCACAAAGTTGCCGGTTCCTCCGTTTTGTAGAGATAGACGATGGTCTGCGTCTTGAAATCCTGAGGAACTTGTCCTTGGCGCCACATCTCCTGGAAGAGTGTTGTGAGTTCTGCTATCAGCCGGGGCCCACCGTGCTTGTAGACTTCCGGTGGGATTGCGTCGGATCCCGTCACTTTACCGCTGGAAATCTGCTGCACGGCCCGGAGGGTTTCTGGTAGGGAAGGCGGTAGATCCAGGTCATTGTTCAGTCCACTCTGAGAGAGCCGCCAATGGCAGCATCGGAGATGGCTGATGAGCAATTATGACATTTCTGAAGTGCTCTGCCTAACACTTCAGAATTTTCGATTCTCTGTCAGCAGGTTGCTCAGAGCTGAGCAGTGGTGCGGTCCTCTTTGACACACCGGCCGTTAATGGCCTTGATGGCTTTGGAGTTTTTTCATTGCATTGCGGTCCCGCATACCCTTGATTTCCTCAGCCTTTCGGATCATCCAGGGCATCCTGCATCTCCCGCAGCCGTTGTTGTACAGGCGCCGGGCATCTGGTGGCGGGCTGCTTTGTGGCGTCAGTCCGAAGGTCCATGCAGGCTTTGTAGTGCTATTCTTTCTCCGCGAGTAAGTCGGCCTCATTGTCGTCAAACCAATCGTGGCCGACGGCGTGCGCATCCGAGGACATCGAGGGCGGTGGACTGGGGTGCATATCGCAGTTGACACCATCGTGTGCATCCACGGTAGCGTTATCACCTGAGCATGCAGGTCCTACAGTTCCCGGTTATTTGGTTGCTGGAAATCAAAACAGTGAGCAGGCACTCCCTAATAAAGAGCATTTAACCTACATGGCGTGCGCTCTCTACCTGGGGCCTTCGTCGGGCAGTCGGAGCCTTCACTTCTGGGAGATGACGAGGCGGTGATCTGTCCAACCATCGGCATCGCGGATCACCTTGGTTACCAGCACATCCTGTCGATCTCGCCTCCGGACGAGAAACGGCAGCAGTCGCGTGCACCGCAACCGCACGATCCATCGCGGCCTCTCCGCGCCGAAGGCGGGAAGAAGGTGTTGGTCAGCAGGAGTTAATCGCGTACGCACACACGCCCGCAGCAACAGGAGGCCGCTATCGTTACAGCCACCGAGACCGTGGGGACCCAAGCACTCCCTGCCAGGCAGCGTGGTCCGTCCCGACGCGGGAATCGAAGCCAAATCCAAGGACAGGCCTTAACTCTCGTCCCTTTCGGCAACAGTCGCCAGCAAGTGCGTCAGCCGCAGAACCTGGTCCTTCGCCGCACCAGAGCCTCGCCACGGAGCGTAGGCGCCACGATGCGTGGCGAACTGGTCTCCCGGAAGAGGTGAGGCGGAGGCCCATCAGGCGATCACTGATACACCGGGAGCAGACAGGGCAGACGTCCCACGACATGCGCGATTTACGCAAGGCAGGCAAAACGAGCCGTCGCGTCAAGCTCATGCCCTTTGGCCGCCGCGCTGCCCAGAAGAAGTAGCCGCTAGCCACCTCACTCCAGCCGACCCTGCCCAGAGAATCGGGTCCCCGGCCGAGCAGCCATGTCCATCGTCCACGCCAGCTCCCGAGACTCGAGCGCCATCCAGCCGGTCATGCCCTAGGACTGTCCAGTGCCAACGACGATCCCGCACGCCAGTGTGACGACACCCTGAGCAGCCTGGAGCGCACGGCGAGCGATGAACGCGGGCAGGCGTCTGTCTGAGCCCCACGACCGCGTCTGCGATCCAGGAGCCGCGGCTGGCTTCCACACAAAGACGCTGTGACCCAGCAGCTTTATGGGCACATTTTAAGCTTCCTCCGCGAGGAGGCAGTGCATATCCTAATAGCGCTGCTCGACATCCTGACGGCTGCCGAACTCACCATGGCAGTCATGGATTGCCGGCGGGAGGAACGACTCGAGTTAGTTTGGGCAGCCTACGCCCATGGCTGCTGCCCCACCGTAGGGACTCTTTGAGAGGGCAGGCGGGAAGTTTGGGAGTCAGACCGTGTGAAGGCACACACACAACACCGGAGATCTCACATGGCTTAAGTCCGCCGGTCGTGACGCTGCCCGTAGTGTCAGCTGGGAAGAACTCCAACTCTCGAGGAGCCTGGGCTGGGCTGGTGAGGAGCGGCACCAGTTAGGAGGCGGCTACAGGAGCAGCCCACCACCTGTGGCTGAGACACGGAGCGACTCAAATGCAAGCTGTGTGAAGCTGCCCTCAACTAGTATCTAAGCACCTTTGCTATTTTCTTTATCGACACATGGCGACGGCAGTCTGATTTCGTCGATTTCGACGAGGTCCACTCGCATGCTCCAGCTACGCCAGGTGGTGTGCAGGGACGGTGAATTTGCAGGCGTGAATCGTCTGTAAAGTGCGATAGTAGCCTTGCGCTGCAGTTACCGTGACTCTCTCCTCCTCCCACGGAGCCCGGTGTCGGGCACACAGTCAAGAAGGCCGGGAGATGAGAGGGTGCAGGTGGCTGGCGCGCCGGGAGCCGCCTCCTGGCGCCGCGTCACCACACCTGGCCTCGGATCCCGACGGGAACGGGAGCCAGCAAAGGCCAGCATTAAGAAGCGAGTCACTGCAACTGACTTCTCAGCTGTGCGTCTGCCACCTGGCCACAAAACACACTTTGGGCTGACCATGCGGGCTTCCGGAGTCCTCCCGCGTCGCGCAACCTCCCGGCCAGCGGCTTTAGCGCACCGTGATAGTCTGCGCGCCAGGGATTGTTTATAGTGAGGAAAATACGGGCTGAGCTCTCGACCTCACTCTCCCGCCCAGAACAATCAGTCCACTGTCCGAGCTGTGGTCAGTTTTCGACGCGGTGCCACGCTGCTCGCCGGTGATTCGTCTACGCGTACTACGTACAATGAATTCACGCTGTTCCGGCATCACACAACAGGGTAGAACGGGCTTTACATCCCCACACGCGAGATGAGCACGCTAAAGACATAATACGCAACTGAACGTAAAGTACCCA
>WEDG01000801.1:0-71826 GCA_017591395.1 Schistocephalus solidus | reverse complement strand
GTTTTATGGTTCTGCTGTGCCCTGATCGGGCAGGTCTTAGGCGTAGGGTGTTGGGGCGACGTGAGCCTGCATCTACGCATACCACCTTGCCCATCACCTTTTGCAAAATCTGTTATTGGAGCGCAACCCGATTAATGCCTGCCCTGTCCCGATCTAGCTCCCGTGTTGTCCAGCACATTTACCGCACGGCCCGTTTAGGAAATCTAAACACAGAAATACAAGCATGCGCGCACTTTGAGTGGGTGTATCAGAAAGTCAGCCTAACAGATCAGTCATAAACATAACCGAAACTGCATTCATCAAGGATCCAACACCTGTCAGTCTGTCTGGTTATACGGATTAGATATGTAAGCAATGGAATTTTAGCCTTGATGTCTTATCTAGTCACAATATAATTATATAAAAATTTGATCAGTTGCTCGATCAACCTGAGCCATTACAATCCATCGAAATTAACTCTACTGAACAATGACTTTCGGGGAGCTGAAATCAGTGCTGCTCTCCAAATTTTCACAATTTCGAACCTTGTATCTACATCATCATTTTCTTCTCTTTGTAACATTTCAGAAAAGCAGATTGCCCTAGTAAGTGGGTACGTGGATGCATAGGAAAAATTAGAAAGGTACGTAAGATTCGAAATTTTTCGGAAAAGTCCTTACTATACTTCTTAAGTAACGTTTTCTTTGACTGGATGATGCTTCGCTCACATAACTGAAATGATTCACAGGCAAAATGCAGTGTATTGTCAGGGCACTGCGGTCCTTACCAATTGACCTTACAGAATCTTTCTTCGACCAGTTTCTATTTGAAAGTCACATTGGAGATTTCTGTCGTTTTCATAAATTTCGGTATCTACTCCAATTTAACTTCATTTCACAAATTAGTCACTTATATAACGAGAGGAAGGATTGACCGTAAAAACGCGAATGTCAATGGATATGAAGCCTTCGCTAAAATTTTCAACACGCTTTCAATATAAAAGAGGAACTTGCCGGGAACTATTGAACTGACCAAAATAAAACATTCTTAGGGGTTTATTTCTGTTCAATAGAACGAAAAATTTAAAATTAATATGTTATCAACATCCTCTGTACTCAAGTTTAAATTAATAATTGCACAACCTGGGAAACTTTTCACTGATTTCAAGTTTTGTATGAATGAAATTTGAGTTCATCGAAAGGATATAAAAATCATTTTTCCTACCACCATGAAGAGAGTCAGCGTCCTGCTGAAAAGTTTGCTTGAATGAAACAGCTGATTATCCAAAAACTGATCAAGCGTCTAAGAATGTATAAAGTTTCAAAGAACACAGAAAGGAACCAGATAGATAGATAGATATTTTAAGTTGAGTACCCGGAAGGGCACTTTTATTAAAACTCGATCAATCGTCCGAGAAATCATGCAGGTTGTCCGTTAGTCCAAGCATAAGCCCCGAATCCGACTCCTTATGTGGTCCTGGTAGGGGCATATTTCCTGTCATATTCCCCCACATGTCCCGTATGCATTCAGTTAAAAGGAACTTTCAACCATCTTTCTGACAGGCCCTTCAAAAAAGTCGATATTAGATATGCTTGAGGAGAACATCCTTCAATTATCAGCACTAGTGATCTCAGAACCATTAGGTGCATTCTCCGTGAACATGAGTGCATTGATCTTGGATCAGGTTTGCCAAACACTGATCAGCCTTCTTCATATTCAGTACAGAAAAGAGGACGCTAGCTAAATCAAAGAAAGCTTTCTTAATCGTTGAACTTTAATACAGTAAAGGACTGCTTAACAGGTGGTATAGCATCCAGACGGCTCTAAGCCTCCATGAATTTGTCCCCAATAGATTTGGTCATCCATAGCCAGCCAGCTATTATGAAAATGTGTTTGAAATGTCATTTTATTTGGTGTTCTTTAGCCCTCTATGCCAGAATGCCTGAGAGCTTGCTTCTGGATGCCTGGAAAATGACTAGCAACGGGGTTTAGTTGGGGGAGGGAGGAGAATTTTGCAGTCATTGCACAAGTCAGCTATCACTATAAACGAATTCACGCGTAAGTCACCAGACTGCGCTTATTATGCCATTAGATACGCGGTTGGAATTTTGTTTGCAATGGGCAATCACCATCATGCCAGTGTACCTGTCATTTTACGTCCTACACCAGTTTGATTGATAACGGCGCTAAGGCCTTACGATTCGCCTCGATAACGTTAGAATGTATACCCAAAGTTATAGTATGAAGAAAGTTGTGAACTTCAAGATCGGATGATATGCTCTTTCATAATAGCATCAAATGCATCAACTGATCCCAAAATGTCGCAGCCGTAGTCAGTCTTATTGTGCTATCAGGTGTTCCAAATAGGTGTAATTATCTTGACCTTGACCTTGACGGGCCATTTGATTTTGAAATAAAGTTTTGGTCCCTATAGCAGATATAGGTGCGTGTCCAAAACCGTGCTTCTTCATTTTTATACCTTTACGTTATAGTGTTCATTTCGATTTTGTATAAAAAATTCAGATCCTTCTTAGTTGTAACGCAAAGTATGCTTTAAAATAATTGAGAGAATATGAAAATACATTAGAGTTTTCTGTTTGTCTCGTATTGAAGATGTATGCTAGTTGAAGGATTATAAGGCAGAATATAGCAAAATAAGCAGGAATTAAAAATGCCCGTTTATCTGTGGATCCTTGGTGGGGAGCGATGTCAATCTTTATAAATACCAAAGCCGACGTCTAAATTACAGTCCTACCATCTGTATGCTGAAACAATTAGTCTGGCGTCGCCGTGTCATAGTCTGTACAAAAGTGACAGCCGAGGGTCTATAATGGTGACCGCAATCCCGTGAAAGACGGAGAACTGGACGGACGAGCAGGCCAAACACGTCTGACCTCAGTTCCCTCCCAAGGATGAGGAAAATGGATCGAGTAAACGGGCGCTCGGAAGAAGCTTGCTTAGAATTTCTGCTATGTCAAAGTAGACTGAACTCTGGTGTAGTGTTCACAATGCGAGAATGGCCTACTAGTATTTTACCAGAGAGCTACCCTACGGTGATGTTGGTGCGATTGAATACAGGCACGATGAACGAAAGCGGAGATAAAAGGGCACCCTGAAGACCTCTCTTAAGCACCCCACAGTTAGTCAATAAAAATATTTAAGACCTTGTGCAGGATCGTTTGTTTTGGCTACTGCCGTAAAAACTAGACCATCAATCTTTGAAGCTAATTGAATACCGAAGTTAAAGCCAGTATCACGAATCAACATCGCCAGCCAAACTGTCAATGCCGTAAACTGATGTTCAACCCAGTTTACAAGACTCGCCATTACTCAAGACACTTCCCTCAGCACCTGTCTTTTCTGTAATTGATTTTCCCTTATAGGACACCTTCGTAACCACCACCAAGGGAACGTCGAGTTCAACCATTACCAGCAATATAGACTCAATGCAATGAGGCCCCATTGCGGTCACACATTCGAACCACGCATTGGTCTTGTCGGTCACATAATTGCATCGCAGTACAACTGGGAAATAGTGTCACGAACTCAATCAATATACATAATTACCTCTTAGTTGTCCGCACTACCCAAGCTCATTCAGACATCGCATCAACTTATTAGATCTTGTGTATAAACACGCCAACGATCCAAGATGCATCGCACAACATTCATCCTATTACCTTACCGTTGAATTTTTAAACGCCATTATGACTTCTAACACCATATTTGGGCTAATACATCCTTAGATCGTGTGAGAACTTGTTTTGCTGAAGTCTAATTTATGTGGGGTGGTAGGCTAGTTCGTCTATGTGCGACATGCGCACCCTGTCGGCTATTACATTCAGTCTCGTCACCGTTGTACGGAAAAGGTTGGATAGGTTGGAAAAGCAAAGGAAGTGATCCGCCAACCACGGACTTCACGCGTTATTTTCTCGAAATGATCAAAAAACTTACTCTGAATCCATCATGATGATATAACAGCTGACAGAATTCGGTCCTACTTCGGAACGATGGAAAGACTGCAATGGCTCCTTTATGGCATCACAGCATCGTCGGCCGTATTGGCCTTTACTTTTCCGACGTGACGAGTTCGAGGAGAGTGGATCCTGCACGGGGTTGCCTCGCAAGGCATCACCTTGTGACAGCGGTTGACTTGTTCGTCTACCTGTAGCTATCCGTCCGGACTGTCGTTACTGCCCCTTCAGCACTGTCGCTCTCTTACACAATTCAGGGAGACTGATTTGAAGGGGTTGGCTAGCTGACCCTTTTTGGTTTGCTGATGTGGATTTTTTAATCACTGCCAAGTTGGAGGATGAGTCTGTGGAGAGTACTGACAGAATTTAATGAAAACTGTCAGAGGATGAATCTGACGCGTTTCCGTCCGCCATGACTGTTTGATGTGGATTCCTCAAACAGCAACGTAACCACAAAGTAAACAAATGAACTATTTTTCTGAGAAGGGAGTGACATCTATTTGCGGTACTGGCCAAGCGAAAGCAAACGTTCGAACACCAGTGCGGCGCATAATCAATGTACACAACCATTAAACTGTAATAGCCTTCGACCATGCTTTTTTTATTGTAGCCCATGAGGTCAAAACATTGCTAAGAGCTTACGTTCGATTGTTTGACGTATGAGCTGTATCATCGCTTTTGAGAAGCTAAAACGTGTATCCTGACAACAGACCTTCATAATCTTGTGGGCTCTAATGAGCTCACGGCTTCTGATTAAAGTTTCAGGCCCATTAGGAGCTTTAAGGGGATTTAATTATGGAAAGATGAGTTATGACAATTTAATTATTCACTTATTGCCCTTTAGTGCCCGAGTTTATAATATGTTGAATTTTATTTTATTCGTGATTTCCAAGGTATCACGTGTTTCTTTGTGAAACTCGCACGCAAGTCGCAGACGCTCAAACTCCCTACCATGGCCTCAAATATAAAAGCAGAACAACAACAGTCATTTGATGATTGGGTTGCAGGAATTAACCTACGCAGATCTGAAGATGCTGCCAAATCGGTTGGGGAGTTTGGCTTTGCCACATGTCGCGTTCGATTGTTATCTGGCAGTAACAAGTTTGTTACATTTCCCGAATCGGCCGCTGGCGCCAAACAGCTTAATGCAAGTGAAGCAGCCAGTCTGAAATCAGGAGCTGATTCCGCATCAGTGCTATACTGGATGAATCGAGACCAGCGTGTCCAAGGTGAAATTCCCATTTCTGCGCTTTTTGTCTCATCTTTTGAAAGCTTGATTTTGTAGATTCACATTATTTTTAGAGAAGGTACCGCCAAACCCTATTTATTTTCCAACCCCCAATGTTAGTAATCGAGAAACATAACTATTAAAATAACACAGAAAGGACTGTCCAGGTTCCATGGGCCTTATAAAAGGTACTTACTGTAACCGTGCCTTAATGATATGAACTGCGAAAGTCACCGGTATGGCAACTTGCCCGGGTAACACCGGTTTTAATAAAATTGACCTTGACAAAATTGCATTCAGAAACTTCCTTAAACCTTGCTTAAGTTGAGTAAGCAAAATTACACGTGATTCATGAACTCTGCTGATCGTTCAGCTTTTGGTTACAACATTTTAGTGGCGGAAACTCGCTTGGGGATGTGTACTGATGCCAAGCGGCACTGTTTCGGGTTAAACTGAAATATTTTCCCATTAAAGTAATTTTATCTATGTTCACACAGCAACCACTAGGACAGCATACTCATCAAAAAGGTAGTGTACTTTAAGCCGTCTAACAAACTTGGTTATAACTATTTCATGTACTCGCCTGGAGGGCGAGATGAGGCCCGATCGCCTTTGCTATACCTAGATCTTCAGGCATCAGGGCGTCAGAATTATATAATCTCTCGCAGTTTGTCAGGTCTCTTTCTATTCTCCGGATAAGCATCGGCTTCATAACTTGTTTTAAACCCTTTTTAATGCTGTGCCTCCTGTGGTTGCCATTTCTGATACGATCTTATAGGCTGTCTACTCTTCTAAGGGGGCAACATCCTCCATGAGACCTCCATTGCCTTTGTTGTGTCTGAACGGAGAGTTGATAAACTGTCACCATTGAAGCAATACACGCAAAGTTTCGACTTCTCGTAATTTGCTGGAGCCCTTTTTCGCCATTCTTCAACAGACATTAGAATCATCAGCATCGTTTAAGGTTATAAGCCCCTTTTTGGAGCACTGCCTCCTTCAGCATTGTTGAAAGCAATCCGTCGCAATTTCTGTCATTAACTAAAGCAAAGAGGTTGTAGGAGACCGCCAATTTTTCATGGTTCAGCCCAATATCAGTCAATTATCAGTAAATTTCACACTTTGTACTCTGCAGTGAATTCAAGTGTAAGTAACGCATTATTCTACTCCCCCGAGGGAACGATGACTGTGGAGCGTGTCGAGCTACTACTCTGTCTTACTCCAACGTTTCTGAAGTGAACAATTCAGTTCGTTTGCATGCGACCCTCGAAATATGTGTTCTAATGAACAGCTGGTCGTTAACATCCTTATTGGTTTAACCTGCGATTTCTTTTTTCGATCGCGCATCTCGATCTCATATGATCTGATTTTGAAGCTGCCATACAGAAGACCCGTCTCAGGCACAGTTGGTTGAAGGTAGCCCTCAGTCGTCAACCAACCGTCTCGAGTCGGTCACTAGCCAGGGTCGAGTGAGGCGACATCCTCATCGATTTCATCTGCATACTTGCAAATAAGTCTGATATGGTCGACTTGTTATTGTTTCTGACCGCTAGTAAAGTCTTCTTTTGGAGACGCCATCAGAGAAGAGAATTCGGAGATTCGAACACAATCATTGTTGGCAGAATGTTTTCCTGGTGAACGGGCCATCTACCAGGTTTGAATGCAAGAATTGTCTCAAGGAAAGTTTCAAACGCTTTCAGTTTGATCCCGCAACGATTGCGGAGATTTAAATGGATATCAGACGAAACTCACGCTCGCCTGACTCATTAGATGGTCGATTTAATCTTCACTTAACCGCCTAAGGGAACACACATCCCTACAGTTCATCGGATCGGCCAGGTATCCAAAAAAAAAAAAAAAAAAAAAAATAAATAATAAATACAATACATATAAAATATAATACAATACATACATACAAATACATAAAACATATACATAATAATACAAAATACATAACATAAATACATAATACAACAAAAAAAAAAAAAAAAACAAAAAAAAAAAAAAAAAAAAAAAAAAAAAAAAAAAAAAAAAAAAAAAAAATAATAATATAAAAATTAAAAATAATAATATAATATATATATATAATATATAATATATATATATATATATATATATATATATATATATATAAAATATATATATATATATATATATATATATATATATATATATATAGAGAGAGAGAGAGAGAGAGAGAGAGAGAGAGAGAGAGAGAGAGAGAGAGCATGGTGATTAAAACCGATTTAGCCCGATTCCAGCGCATAGGTTCCTCCCTGTGAACGTTACAATGTGCCTTTGGACTATCAAAACAAGCATTATTGTAGGCCCTTGGAATAACGATACCTTCTGTTAGAACAAATATCAGGTCGTGCTGATTCCTTCTTAATATGGTCTTAGTGTCAGCTCTCTTTGCCCAGATACCAGAGACCCTTTCTTTCGAATCTGGTTCGTATGCAACCCGTGTAGTATATGAAAACTTGTATTCGACCTAGTCAGACACCGGGCTCACAATGATTTACAGTCGTTTTTCTTCACTCGACCATTGAAATGGAGCGGGTGAACGAAAAGTAAGGTAGGATGCAGTGAAAATCGGCCACTCATGTCATCACTATATCCTCTGGATAGCTAATTTCTACGAGCGAACCGTGACACAGCCTTTTAAGAAATTCAAACTTACGTCAGTCAAACAAGGACGGCTACTGAGTGCATCTATATTGAACCCCTAGTCGAATATAAAATGGCTTTGTGAGGTTAGCTTAGAGAATAACTAGAGCAAGCAGATCGGGGTTTTCTTTGTAGACCTGCAACCTAGATTGACAGGTGACCAGAGACCGATTCAGTAATGCGGCGAAGTACGCATATTTGGTCAATGCATCCTTTCTACTCTCCACAGAGTTTGGTTGGATCTCGTTCATACATCCGCATTTTCTAAAACCGTTCAAGTACTGACGAGGACAAAAAACTTTGCAGTAAGTTAAAGACAGTTTATGTCGCAGTATTTCTCGTTCTTCGTCTCACCTCCCTTTGTGTCGACATGTACAATTGCTTGTTTGATCACGCCTCATGAATCCAGAGTGCCTGGCGGGTGCGTAGCTCAAGGAATTTTTGTAGACGGGGGTCACGCGATAAGGCCGTTGCTTCTTTAATACCTGGGATAAAAACGGCTTTCCAGCATGCCAGGTTCCTCAGCCGCGTGGACGCTAGCCAGCCCGCCGTCAAGTTTTGACCCGTCGAAGCCAGCGAATATCAAATTCGCTTGGAAAAGGAGATAGCGGTCGCCAGTCGTAGTACCTTCGCATTCCTCGATACCCCAGCGCAAATTACACCGAATGCTGTGGTACGGAATCGTGCTGTCACTGTCTGTGGTGCGGCTGCGTGCTGATTATCAACGTTGACTGTCAGGCGGATATCTGAGGGGCTTTCCGAGTTCTGTATATGACGCCGACGTCAACTGCAACTCGTAGCGAAGGATTCAGTTGTTCTACGCCTGGGTAAAGCATTTTGTTCAATCTATGCAACTTCCATGGCCAAAGTAGATTCTAATTGTTCAATTGACTGGCATAATCGGCCAACTGAGTGACTATTCACGACAGGCGACTTGCATTTCCCTTGCAATGGGGTCGTAACGTTCACTCCGCAACCCGCATCCCCCTCTTCTCACTTATCTTCGTTCCTGTAAATGCGCAATTGTCACCCTATCTTGCAATCCTTAACGTAAAAGAAACAGGAACGCAATTTAGTTTGTGCTGTTCGGTGATCCCACTGGCCCATAGCAACACCAACCGATGTACTGAAGTGGTTCGAGCGGTAATTCACCTTCTGGTCGGTAGGCGACTGCTTCCATCTCCGCCATTCGCCGTCTTACGCTTGAAGAAATTTGAAGAAAGCTCTCCAGTTGATACTGTACCATCGGTTTTCCGCACTCCTCAGACGTTTGCTGACAATAAACCAATCAAATAAGATACATGCTTACTTTTTCTTGAGCCTATTTAGGCGTTACGATATGAAAGCTGTTCAAACTTTGACTTGTAAACGCAAAGATCCGTCATACCAGCACGCCGTCGGTCCTCCATGTAAACACTTATTACTTGTACATTTGTATGAAGTCACGAAAGAGTCATATGATCGTTTTGTCGGTTTCAAACCAGCAGAGTATGTTTTAGAGAGAGGAAATCTAAAAAATCTGTCAATTTTTTAATCTAGGAAGTGTTCTGCAGACCGTTATTTCCTTTTGATCCACCATCAGCAACTCGGTCGCTTTTAAAAAGCTAGAAGGTAGTTTCGGGACACCGATGATCAAATTGCTTGCAGTATCCAAACTTCTCTTAGTTTTACGTTTAATTTCCCTGATTTTTAAAATTAATAATTTAGCTAAGAATAGCTTTAAACACCGAACGTTGGAATATTCGGTGAAAACTTAACATATATCGTCTGTAGACTTCGCATTTCACTGCAACCTAATGCAGCCATAACTCGATAGAGTCGCGTAATTCCTGCCTACTTTAATATTTTAAGTAGACAGTTTTACACCTTTTTTTCTACAGACAACTGGGCGTTACTGTTCGCGCAACGTGTCGCTCTGAAATTTTCGGTACCACTTCACGTCTGCTTCAACCTCCCTTCCTCCTCCGCTCTTTCAACGCGTCGACACTTCGACTTCCAGCTAGCCGGCCTGAAAGAAATCGCAACTGTAAGCCACCGTTTTCATGTTATTACCGAGCCTTATTTATTTGCAACCACCGCATCGCAGAATCACGCGGCCCAAAACAAACTTTTACTATGGCAGAGTAGCCGCAGATCTTCCGTTTTCTCTTGTGATCTTTAAAAGCCTTAGTAACAACTTCTTGTCAGGCTGTACATGTTTAAATGGCCTCGCACGCTGACAGCCATTCCTTGAGGGGGGAGAGAAATGGAAGGTCAGTAGGTGGTGTCAGTACCCAAGGACTTGCGAGTCCGGTGATGGCGTGATATTCGAGTGCTTTGTAGATCAGGGTGTGAAGCAGCTAGTGTGATGCACATAGAAGCCTCCTTACTATTTGCGCTGTCGCCCATTATAATAAATCTGGCACACTTTAATCTCGGGCTGTAATGCCTTTTTCTAAATATGACCTTAAGGGTTTCTATGGCGCTTTTACGCATGTGAGATTCGAACCACCCTTGCTTCAAAAGCCTGGTTAATTTAGTAGAGACCTGATCGTGTGTGGCACGCGTAGACGCACTGTTTAGCTCTTTCAGCCACTGAGCTTGAGCCCACCTCCGGTCACCTTGATTTCTGCCATCGGATCAAGTTGAGTGAAGGAGGATAGATTGCGGCAAATGCAGCGAAAGTCTGCCTCACTATAAACTACTTCATGCGCAAATCACCGGTTCTGTGTTCATTCCTAGCGCACATGGTGGACGCCGCTTGTTACGGTCGTACTGTCGTGTTCAAGCGCCAAGAAGTTGTCGCAAACACTTGGTGAGAACTGTTCCGACAACTAACCTCACAAGCACTTGAGAATAGCCGTCTGCGCTGACGTGTCAGCTTCACCCACAGCGTGGCGGTCTTGCAGGTTACTGGTGTGCTTGAACGAGCCTGTATCAAAGTAAACTTTCCGTTTGGTTATCTTTTGACTTTTAGAGAATTGCACACCTGGTGGGCTGTTAGGAAAAGATATCTACAACGGTCAAGCAGTTCAGGTTAGCGAACTTGACAACTATTTCGTCAGCCATGCACCGTTTTCCGGATGTTTACTGGCTGATGACTCATTTCCTGGCTGTATTACACTTCCGCACCAACAATATTTTGGCCAGCATAAACAACTATGCCCACTCTGTGTCGCACAGCATGGTGGTTGAAGGACATTGACTTTCGCAGCATCTGCCGCACCCTCGTCTCTCACTCACCTGGGCCTGGTACCAAGAGAGAGTCAGGGCGACCGAAGGGACTGACAATACTAAGCAGCCCATCTATGCGTGCCACACAATGGAAGCTCGACCGTCGATTCCAACAATGTCCATCGTCTGCCTCACAGCAGAGTGAACGCAGGGATAATGGCTTGCGTGTGAATTAGTTTAAAGTGATACTAGAATTGTGCCGCATCTCCCACAGTCTCTTCTCACTGCGGGTTTGGTGTCATGACAGAGTAAATAAGGCTGAATGCGGGATCAGACGCAGCGTAAGCCTGCGCCTAGGCGTGCAACCCCTTCCCCGATATGACATGCGCGGGCTCTACGCATCTCGCTTAACGCTTGTCATGCCCTGCTCTGGTCCCATTTTGGTCCAGTACATCTCGCGTGTGGTCCGCTGTAAATAACGCACATACATACGCGCAGTGGGACACGTCTGGACCTCGTATCTATCGCCTTTCTGCTTGTCATCAGCTCTCAGCGTTGGATGATAAAAACGACGGTAGTGCCAAGACATCCGACAAGTACAAGTTTAAACCTCGATGACTCCGGTTTCTAACGCATAAACGACGTTTTAGCCCCGGTAACTCCTAGTGACTGCAACATGTCGACTGGACTTGTCAGCGGCACCGTCGTGGTAGAACTGAAACAGTATGATGCATTCAAAAAGCGTGTTCTAGGTAGTAAGTCTGAGGAAGTAAATAAGTGTGCCGAAACGAAGATTTTATACTGACCTTCACAGTCTCTAATTAGATACTGCCTCTGGTACTGTCTCTGACTTTACAGGAATATGTCAGCGCCAGGCGCCCTAATACTATGCGCAAAGTCAAAGCTCTACTGCGTCAAATCTTTTCTGCTTCGGCCCTGCCTTCCAGGTGCACAATCCGGCTTGCAGTATCTTCTTTCTCATTTTTCCATGGTCACTCACGTTAGTCGTAGATAACTTTTTGAAACTTGCAATGTCATGTCCACCCGTGGGTTTTTTTCAAACCGAGTTTTACAGACCCCAACGCAGCCTTTTGTCGGGTATCCGGCCTTCGAAGCTGTGGGAGCCTAGTTTACTGGCAGTCATGGTACCGATGTTATTTTATAGTTGGTCATAGAGTAGGCCCGTTTCACTCTTGGGGGCGTCCGCTAAGTCCTGTTCCTCCGGCTCCAGTTAGTGGAACAGAAACCCTTCGTCTGTCACCAAGACCACTTGAAGCACAGGCACCACCTCCACGTCCCTCCCCACCCTCCGCCGAATACCCACTAGTGTTTCTCACGCCTGACGTCCCGTGGAGGCCGATGTGATCTTCTTACGCCTTAGTCCCGCTGACCTTAGACCCAATTTTCGGCAAAATCGAACACTGGCGCCAAGCCAGTGCACCATCTGACTTGTACTTTGTATGCAAACGCACTTTCTGCCCTGTCCTAGCACACAAACCCGCTTCAGGCATACTTCCTCTCGCCTCACGAATTCACAAGAAAGCGATGGGATTCCGTCCGAGGGGCGCATCGACTAGTATTTGCACTTTTGGTCGATCTGGACGTAGATTTTGTGGCTAGCTGCCGTACGGACACAAGATGCCAGGTTTTAAGCTAATGCGGGTTGACCTTGTTTACGCCAAATCTTCAGTATAACCTGAACTCTTTGAGGCAAAGGGAACTGAAGCAAAGGATAAGTAAAGTGATCGTGGTGTACGTCAAAACTGAGCGTAGGGAAAACACGCTATGGGTGCAACAGATGCCACAGAAAGGGAGCTTAAACGGGGGATTACAATCGCCCTCCCTGGAAGTTAGCACAATGTTCTCGGAACAAGAGGGTTCTCATTCCCGTGCCTTGTCGGAAAGAATTCGGAAAAATACATGGAGGCTGGGATGGCCGCTTCTGGCTTATCAATCGTCGTCAGCCAGCCATGTCCAACCCCAGGTTCAGATAACCTGGGAGTCGAACTGGGCTTCTTTGGTCATTGAGCGTTAAATCCAACGCCCTACCATTGAGTCACAGTCCCTTCTCAAGTCGGTTGCGATCCGGACTATTAACTGTGGTGAAATGGCATGCACCAATCGGATTACAGTATATGCTCTTCCCGTTGTACCTTAGAGCTCAGTCTTGAGCCGTCGCAGGCAGTCGCATAGCGATCAGTACCCATACAGGAAGAGTTTCCGACAAAGACACGGGAGACTGGAATGGCTGTTTTTGGCCTTATTAGCTGTAGTTACTGGTCGCTATACGAGTGCCTTCACAGGGCCCGAGACTAAGACCCAAGAATCAAGGGCACAAGCCGGTCCCGCAACCGGATCGTTGAGTGCCTCGTTTCGACGATCTAAAAGGCGAGTACCTCAGCAAATATCGGGCTTTAATTTAAGGAAATCGAGATCTTGACGTGAGTCCCGACGAATTCATCTCGTCATTCATCTTGTTGTTCTTACTAAAACTTAACTTGTCTATTGAACGTACAACTCTGTGACTCCAGGATGGACGCGTTGGGATCCCTGACACAGCATTTAATAGAATTGCCTAGCCTTTCTCTTGAAATCTAATTCACTTTTCACAATTAATACTGCCAATAAGTTAAGGGAACGCTGACGGGCCCCCTGGTATCAAGTATCTTTGTTCACTTAGTTTAAGGGCTGCTAGAAAAGACGTCTTTTGGCGATTGAACCCAAAACTATCGCTTCATCATGTTGATGAAACCTTTGTTGTCATGACGAACTACAAGATCGGGAAACCATTAGTTATTGAATATGGTTTTGCCATTAATATGACCTCACTCGATGAGGTCAAGCTTTCAGAAACCGAACGGTGCTAAAATTGCCCCCCCCCAACTACACCATTGACCATCTTGCGTTGGGCGTAAGCAAGAAGAAGATTCGATCACTGGAACGAGAATTGTATTCGTCACACGTTACGGGTTCATGCTCGAAAAGATAGTGATATCAGATACCTGGGCGGCATAGCATTTATAGGTTACACTTGCTGCGCAATAGCTTCACTGGAATCATAGCTCAGGCGTTCCTGCGATGGCTGGAATCATCCTTCTTCAAACATCGCTGACAAAAATTATCGTATTGTTGTGTAGTTTATTTCTTAATCGTCATCGAACGGGGTCTGATATTGGCGTTAAAAAAAACTATCGATTCCGTCTTCGTGGACTTACAGTTTACAATGTCGGATGAAAATAACAACCAGATTACCCTTCTTTAATTTTTCGTCTGTCGAAAGACTCTGGTAAGTTAAATAAAGAAACTAGCTACAAACGGACTTGGCACCTGGACCGTAAGTCAAGGTTTCCTGGCCTATAAGGCCATTGACCGGTACCCAGAGTGACTAACATCAAGACAAGATGAGAGAGCAAAGCGTGTCATATCTAAATGTTGGCGGCTAGTACGGGGTCTGGATAACGTACATGGCTCCCACCGTTTGGACGCGAGAATAAGCACACCCGCTCCCCCACTCACCTTAAGACAGATGATGTTGCGTTCGATTTCAGGAAAGGCAAATATTCTTCTCCTAACCCAAACCTTGACCGTAACCCTGGTCTTAACACTAACCCTAATTTCTCCGGAATTTAGCCCAAAGCGACCTCCTCCTATATCCTGCCACGTGGCTATATAAGGAATCCCTACACTGCCCCGGTAGCCGTCGACCGCCGTCTTCGACCACCTCGAGTTAGGAATTCACATAGACCGGATGTAATCATCAGGGGCCATAAGATGAGGCCTACAAACCCACCGCCAAAATAGTGAATGCATGTAGTCGTTTCCTGGATTTAGTGTAAGCACAGGCAAAGCATTTATGTGGGCGAAACGGGTAGGCTACTCTGGACGCGGATGACAGAACTTACAACAGTAAGAGAGGGAATGATGTCAAATTCTGGGGTCGCAACTCGGCCATGCCTCCAAGCTCATGGGGCCGAAATCCTTGTGCGTGGTAACAACCGTCTGCGTCGCAAACTGTTTGGTCATATTTCCTCGACCAACTATCCATCAAAAAGCGCAACGCTACTTTCCCTCCCAATTCAATACTATTAATTTACCAAGGGCAGAGTAATTGATCGAGCAGGGCTTTGCGTGATGAAATTTATTGGTGGACCAAAATGGGCTTGACGTTATTACGCCGAACGCCAACGCTAATACTGAAAATCGCAGCCATTACAGACGCCGATTCGGGTGACCAAGCAATGATCGTAGCAGGTCCGACCATCTGCGATGAATGAGGGAGCCGACAGTTTCGATTAGTGCGTTGTCGCCTAGCCATCGCATCATATGGCAGTTCTACCGTCGATTTCGACGAGGTCCACCGTATGCTCCACACCAGGTGGTGCAGGGACGGTAAATTGCGCGTGAATTAGTTTTAAGTGATAGTAGCCTTGCGCTGCAGCTACCGCACTCTCTCCTCCTCCCCCACCTGAGCCCAGTGTCAAGACAGAGTCAAGAAGACTGGAGATGGGAGAGGGCGCAGGTAGCTGACGCCGCCGAAGCCGCCCCTCGGCGTACCACCACACCTGACTCGGATCCCATGGAGTGGGAGTGCCATAAAGGCCAAATTAAGAAGGAGCCATTGCAGCCTGACTCTCAGTCCGCCAGTCTGCCACTCCACACAAAACACACATTGGGCTGACCACGTGGTCCGAGTTATCCCGTCAGTTGGCAACATTCCAAGCCACGGCTTTTAGCGCACCGTGATAGCTTCAAGCGCGTCAGATTGTTTATAGTGAGGAACGTGCGCTGAGCTGTCGACC
This sequence comes from Schistocephalus solidus, assembly GCA_017591395.1. Classification (NCBI taxonomy): domain Eukaryota; kingdom Metazoa; phylum Platyhelminthes; class Cestoda; order Diphyllobothriidea; family Diphyllobothriidae; genus Schistocephalus; species Schistocephalus solidus. The sequence goes on along the minus strand of WEDG01000801.1, from coordinate 56,029 downwards.
TCACTGTCTTCCCAACCCCCACAGTCAAACCACTGTCCGAGCCGGTCAGTTGTCTGATGTGGGAGTGGGCGCATTGGCTGACGGGTCGGCGTACCCGTCTTCGCGCGCCACAGCATGACCTGGCCCTCATAACGCACACACCAGGATTTAAGTACTCAGGGGATATGGAGGAGCCATCGAGGTCTGACTCCCAGTCCACTGGTCAACCACTCGACACACACAGCACATACACTGGGCCGATGGCGTGGTCTGGTGTAAGCGTCAGATTGGCAGCCTTCCAAGTCACGGTTTCTAGGAAGACCGTGATTTTATCAGGTACATTATGATGATTGTGAGGGTTTTGTCTATGTATTAGTGTAGATGGTGTGCGCTGATGTGGCTTAGCCTCCGGTGGTTTACCGCAGGTTGTCGTGGAGGCGCATGTGTCCTAATAGGCCCATGCAGTGTGTAAATGTGCGGGAGTAGTGACGATAGTGGAGGCGGGCGCAGTGACTGTATTTTGGAGCCCCGGGCACTGGTTCACCAGCCTCCGTGCGATGGATTCGCAGGTGACCGACCAGGCCGATGCGTGAGTTGAAGTTGCGGGCGCATTGTGGGCAGTAAAAATCAGTAGAGGCTGGGGGATGTCATTCATGGTAGTGGGGGTGGCAATGGCGGTAAGAATGGCAGGAGCGGAGGGTGTGCATGGTGTATCGGTGTTGTCGGCGTTGCGGTGAATTCCGCTGTCATGGATGCGCATGTGACCGAATAGGCCCATGCGATGAGTGAATGCGCGAGGACAGTGGAGGCGACGATATCTGCTATGTGTTGGTGCTCCAGGCACTGGTCACCAGTCTCTGTACGATGGATTCGCAAGTGACCGACCAGGCAGATGCGTGAGGTGAATGTGCGGTCGCATTGAGGACAGTTTAGGAGAGAGCCCCGATCGCTGATGGTGGTGTTAGTGAAGGCAAAGGCGGTGGTGGTTGCGGTGGTTCGGGTAATAGGCGATGAGTATTGGTATGTGGTCTCTATGATGGTGGGAGTAATGGAATTGATGCCAGGAGTGAGGGTGGGGAGTCTGAATGAGGGTTGGCAGAATTTAACGTAGAAATTGGAACTGTCGGATTGTTGGTGCATTGCGTCCGAAGATGTCCAACCAGGCCGATTCGCGCGCGGAAGATGCGTTGACAGCGCGGTCATGTTGGCAGGGCCTGGGCATTGGCGGTGTTGGTCCGGGGCGCTGGTGACTTTCGTACCGCTCTTTTGGCCTTGGCAGCGGCGATCCGGTTGGCCTCATAGATTGCTGAACCAGTCTTCACGGATCTTCTCCATGCCGGTCTATCCTGGGCGAGTTCCTCCCAGGTCACCGGGTTGATTTACAGTTGCTTCAGCGATTTCTTCAAACTGTCCATTTAGCGTCGTTTTTGACCCCCCTGTCGGCAAGCACCCGTAGCGACATCTCCGTAGAAAAGTCGTTTGGGTAGTCACCCGTCGTCCATTTTTACCAGGTGGCCGCTCCATCGCAGTTGCACTTGCCTCAGCATGGTGTGGATGCTGAGGATTCCGGTCTGCTCCAGGATTTTCGCGTCCGGGATCCGGACTTGCCATCTCAGCTTTAGTATTCTGCGGAGACAGGTGAAATGAAAGTGATTCAGATTCCTGGCTTGGTTCAAGTAGACAGTCCAGGTCTCCGCTCCGTAAAGGAGTGTCGTCAAGACGACGGCCTTGTACATCTTCTCGTGTTGCGTGACAACGTGCTTCCTAGATAAGCGAAGGTTTCCACGTTTTGGAGTTGAGCACCGTTGACATTGATTCGGGGAGCATTGTATACCACGCTGAGTGGCGTCTGGTGCATGACAATCATTTTGGCTGTACTGATTGTTAATCCGAAATCGGCGCAGCCTGCGGCGAAGAGGTCCATGCTCCTTTGCATGTCCTCCTCCGTCACGGTGTCAAAGGTGCAGTCGTCCGCGAAGAGCAAGTCATGGACTGTAGTCGTAGACACGCGCGTTGAAGCCTGCATACGCCGACTTTTGAGAAGGTGCCCGTCAGTTCTGTAGGCGATGCGGATCCCAGGCTGATCATCACTTTAGGCGTCCATCAGCATAGCCGAGAACATGAGACTGAACAGGGTGGGAGCCAATACGCAGCCCTGCTTCACTCCGTTGGTCACTGCGAATGCTTCGGATACCGTCCCGTTGTCAGTGACGCGCGCCGTCATCCCGTCATGAAGCTGACGCACCATGTGCGTGAAACGCTCAGGACAACCGAATTTCTGCATGACTTTCCACAGTTCGTCGCGATTCACCGTGTCAAAGGCTTTCGTTAGATCCACGAAGGTAGTGTATAGGTGAGTTCGCATCTCCTGGCACTTCTCTTGTAGCTGGTAGGCGGTGTAGGCGGAAGCTACATTGGCTTTCCGCGAGTAGGTCCTGCTCTATGTGACCGTTCAGACGATTGAGAAGGATACGAGCGAAGACCTTCCCGGCGATGTTGAGCAACGAGATGCGTCTGTGATTATCACAGAGTTGCCGGTTCCCCTTCCGCTTATAGAGATGGACGATGGTTGCGTATTTGAAATCCTGAGCGACTTGTCATTGGCGCCACATCTCCTGGAAGAGTGTTGTGAGTTCTGCCATCAGCTGGGGCCCACCGTGCTTGTAGACTTCCGGTGGGATTGCGTCGGATCCCGGTGCTTTTACCGCTGGAAATCTGCTGCACAGCACGGATGGTTTCTTGTAGGGAAGGCGGCAGATCCAGGTCATTCTTCGTGTCCACTTGAGAAGCCGGTCAATGGCAGCATCGGAGATGGCTGATGAGCTTCAGAATTTGCGATTTCTCTGTCAGCAGTGTTGTGCCGTCAGAGCTGAGCAGCGCTGCGGTCCCCTTGATACACTGGGCCGTAGATGGCCTTGATGGCTTTGAAAAAATTTTTCATTTCATTGCGGTCCGCATTCCCCAGGATTTCCTCAGCCTTTTCGGATCATCCAGGCGTCCTGCATCTCCCGCAGCCGTTGCTGTACAAGGCGCCGGCATCTGAAGAAGGCTGCTTTGGTGGCGTCAGTCCGAAGGTCTCTGTAGGCTTTGTGTAGTCCGTTCTTCTCCGCGAGTAAGTTGCTGATGTCGGCGTCATTTAGTCAAACCTTTCCTGGTGTTAACGGCGTGCGCGTCCGAGAACTTCGAGTGCGGTGGACTGGATGACATTTCGCAGTTAACACCATCGTGTTTCCACGATGGAATTATTATCTGGAACATGCAGGTCCTCCAGTTTCTCGGTTATTTGGTTGCTAAAATCAAAACAGTGACCAGGCAAATTTAATAAAAGAGTATTTAACTTACTTTGGGGCCTTCGTCGGGCTTGCAGTCGGAGCCTCATCTGGGAGATGACGATACGGTGATCTGTCTAACCATCGGCATCGCGGATTGCCTTGGTTACCAGCACGTCCTGTCGATCTCGCCTCCGGACGAAAACATAGTCCAGCAGATGCCAGCGCCGCGACCGAGGGTGCATCCACGTGGCCTTCTCCCGCGTCGGAAGGCGGAAGAAAGTGTTGGTCAGCAGGATACGGTGTTCCGCACACGTGCGCCGAAAAGGAGGCCATTATCGTTACAGCTACCGAGACCGTGGGGACCCAGCACTCCCTGCCAGGCAGCGTGGTCCGTCCCGACGCAGGCATTGAAGTCACCAAGGACAATTATTTTGTCCCCTTTCGGCACAGTCGCTAGCAGGGCGTGCGGGTCCTCGTAGAATTTATCCTTCGCCGCATCAGAGCTCGTCATTGGGGGAGCGTAGGCGCTGATGATGGTGGCGAACTGGTCTCCCCGAAGAGGCAGGCGGAGGCTCATCAGGCGATAATTGATACCCTGCGGCAGACATGGCAGACGTCCCACGATGTCGTTCCGGATGGGAAAGGCAACACCAGCGTCGCGTCGCTCTGCCTTTGGCCGGCCGCTCCAGAAGAAGGTATAGCCGGCACCCACCTCCTCCAACTGACCCTGCTCAGAGAATCGGGTCTCGCTGAGAGCAGCAATGTCCACCTTGTAGCGCTTCAGTTCCCGAGCGACTAGCGCCGTCCTCCGTTCCGGTCGGTTGCTCCTAGGATTTTCTATAAGGGAATGAACATTCCAGGCTGCTAGTGTGATTGGACTCACCCGAGCAGCCTGGAGGGTTTGGCGACGGGGATTGGAACGGGGGTATTGTTGTTTGTTTGAGTTTTACGACCGCGTATTTTGTGATCTGCGAGCCACGGCCGGCTGCAGAAGACGTGGTAACCAGCATTTGTTTAAGGCACATTTTCTTGCCCCTTCCTTTGCGAGGAGGCAAGCAGTGCTGTCCCTAAATGGGGTTGCAAGGACATCCCAGACGGCTGCCGAACTCCACTATGGGTCACGGTTTTGTTTTAGTGGGAGAACGACCCGAGTTAGCCTGGGCCACCTACGGGGTTGCTGTCGCCCCCACCTTAGGACGTTTTGAGAGGGGTAGGTGGGAAGTTCGGGAGTCAGACATACCGGGTGTGGAGGCACACACAACACCGGAAACCCTCACCTGGTTTAACCCGCCAGTCGTGACGGTTGCCTGAGGTGTGGCCACTGAGAAGAGCACAGCTACGAGGAGCCAGAAGTGAGAGTTGGGTACCAGTTAGAGGCGGCCACAGGAGCATTCACCACCTGTACGAGACCAATGGAGCGACCAAACGCTATCTGTGTGGTGCTACCCCTAACTAGTACCCCTACACCCCTCGCATCATAAATCGCTGTGTCAGACATCGCAAACTCCAAATTTCTGCGGATTCCTTCATAAAGCAGGGGTTGCTACCTTGAATGTTGAGTCACCGGGCAAGACTACATTAGTAAACATCGTCATCGCGCATGCACCTCAGTACAAGTTGATGCACCTGAGGCTATCACGGGTTCCTAGAAGCCGTGGCTTGGAAGGCTGCCAACTGACGCTATATGCCAGACTTATCCGCCAGACCAGTGTCTGTTGTTTTGAGTGGCTGAACAGGGGACTGGGAGTCAGGCAACGATGGCTCCTTCTTGCCTCCGGATTTTGGTAATCCTGGTGTACCTTAAGTGGGCCAGGTCGTGCTGCGGCGTCTGCCCTGTCAGATATTTCGCCCACTCCCGCATCAGACAGTTGACCGACTCGCATGGTGGCCTGATTCTGGGGTGGGAGAGAGAGAGGGAGGTTGACGGCTCAGCGCATTTTCTTCGCTATAAACAATCGGACGCGCTTGAAGCTATCACGGTGCGCTAAAAGCCGTGGCTTGCAAGGTTGCCAACTAACAAGATAACTCGAACCGCGCCGAGTAGCTGACTGGCGGACTGGGATTAAGCTTGCAATGACTCCCACTCAGTTGGGATACGAGCCGCCCCTCTCTTATGTTGTTTTACTGGAAATCAAACCTCTTATGCTTTAAATCCTTTGCCGATTTTTGGCACTAACCTTGTAATAAAAGGGCTGTTTTGTTCCTTAATCATATTTTGCCTTGTTTCCCCAAAAGTGCATAGCGAACGTTTATTGTTTAGAAACTGTGTTTTATTTTTAGTAGCCGGTAAGGATGCCTCATATTGCCGTCTAACCAGGACACGGGAATAGGAACTGGCCGCAATACGTGTTGCTTTGCGTTACATTCAAAGGAAATTATATTTAGGATAAAGGTTACATTTAGGGTTGGTTTTAAGTTTCTGGTTAAGGTCAGACTTGGGTTAAGGGCCATGGTTTTGCTTCAAGTTAAGGTTTTTATCGTGTTACCTGTATGCTTTAGGTTTAGGGTAGAGCTAGGGTTGAGATTAAGGTGACAGTTTAGTTCTACGTTAGGGTTATTGTTAGCGTTAAGACACGGGTATATGTACCATAAGGCCACCTATTTTAAGCGGGCGGGCGGTTCCTATTCCCGTGTCCTGTTTAGGCGGCCATGCAATGCATACCCACCCCCTCATCAACTTCTGCATCAAGCGCGATCGCACGCAAAACCACACAAAACGTTTTCGGCCAGCACCTCTAACTGAAAGGGAAGGATCATCCTCGGCTCCTCCCACGTGTTCCCTCCTGCTGCATGTGTGATCCGAGCGTGAGCTTATCATGATTTACAAAAAGCTGTGGCCTGAACGGCTGGGAACTGACGTTTTATATCAGTTAACTCCGTCATCCAAGTATGCCTCGTGTGTTGAGTGGCTGGCCAGGCGGTGATGGCTTTTTCTTACCCCCTGTTTCTCGTAATTATAGCGTGAGTGTCAAGGGGGCCAGGTCGTGCTGTGGCGCGAGAAGATGGGTTCGCCGGCCCTGTCAGCCACTGCGCCCACTCCTACATCAGACAACTGACCAGCTCAGATGGTGGTCTGATTGTGGAGATGGTGGAGAGAGTGAGGTCGACGGTTCAGCGCATTTCCTGACTATAAACGAGCGGACGCATTTGAAGCTATCGCTATGCGCTAAGCGCCTGGGTTTCGAAAGTTGCCAACTGACGGAATAATTCGGATCGCGCGGTCAGCCCATTATGTGTTTGTACGGAGTGGCTGACTGGCGGACTGAGAGTCAGGCTGCAATGTTTCGTTCTTAATGTGGCCTTTATGGCACTCCCACTCAGTTGGGATTCGAGCAGTGACTCCCTTATGTTGTTGTGTTCTTGTTTTGTGTTGGACCACAGTGCGTGGGCCTACACCGTCTCCCACCTCCGGTCTTCTTGACACCGCGAAAAGCTCCGATACAAGAGCCGAACTCTATAGAAGTTTATCTAATTGCTGGCAGACTTTACTTTCACGGGTGAGGGCTAGCTGCAGACTTGAATATTTTACATCTTCCACCTCTCCTATACCCTGCCAAGAATTTGTCTGAACAGAGTAATTGATCACGCAGGGGGTGCGCCGATGAACATTAGTTCCACGGACAGTAATAACGAGCCAGATTGTCAAGTTGTTATCACGTGGAGCTCCAACACTGGCGATGAAATCGCAGCCATTTCCGACGCAGGTGCTGGCGGACAAGTCATTATCACAGCATATACGTCCATCTTTAACGCATTTGGGCGCTGGCAATTTTAGTACGTGCGTTGTCGCATTGCAACCACATAATATAATCACTGCTCTGAGTTAATAGGATACTTATGCAAACTTGTGTTAAAAATTACCCTGATACCTTGGTCGTTTGTGATTGGAAGAAGCAGTTGCGCCACGTGAGGAGCTAAACCTCGCCTGTAGCTAATCATCTAAAGCAGAATTATCGATCGGTGCTAAAGTTGTGACAACGTCCAATCGAGCCAGATCTCTTGCACTTCATGACGCAATCGCCCTTCTTGCTCATTACGATCACCCAACCCCGTCAAGCGCGGGTCGCCGCACAATCAACTCTGGTGCGTCGGTGTTTACGTTTCTGCGTACACACGGCGTGTCCTACGCCAGTGAGTTTTAAGGACTGGCTGAGTAGTATGATCTCGGGGTACACGACCATCGGAATTTGGTACTACGATACAGATCCGCCCGACATTCAACAACGGAGAAGTCTGTTGTTGAGGAGCCGACGGCGAGGTTAAACAACTCGTTCAATACAGGGGTGTGGAAAAGGCTGGAACCAAGGCCAGCAATTTTTATGAACGGAGCTAATCTTAATGCGCGCGATTTCCTCGTTCGTTTTCAGGGAACTAATTTTCCATGAAATTAAGGACTTCTGATTCAAAAAGGGTGTATTTATGATCGTTCTTGCCTTCAGATGTCCCGGTCAAACGTTACCCACTGCAATGGACACTCATTAAGCCCCGTATTCCTTCTTTTGTCCCCTTTTCAGCAATGCAAGGATCTGAATATCGGCTTCACCGTACTGCCTGTAATGAACGAGTCCTCCAGAGGTACAAAGCGCACCGCTGAGGGCCAATTTGTCGACAATGAGAAGTCAGAATCCACGTTTCGTGGCCTCCTCAATCTCATCAGAAGCCTACGAGTGGCGGCTCTCATAACCGATTTCTCACCTTTGCGTGAAGACACTGCGGCCATACAGACGGTGTCCCAGATGTTGCCCTCCAGCACGTCCTTTTTTCAGGTTTGTTTTGATCCCTGCCCTGTAGTCTAGAATACGGTCGCATCATCCTCTGCAATGCTTCAGGAATGCCTCCATTCAGTTATAATGAGCGGAACACGTAGTTACCTTTCTGCAAATCACGTAACAGAAGTACTGAACTCCAAAAATGAGCGCTCGCTGGCAAAAACCGAATGGTGCACAAGGAGGGCCGACGACAGACCTCTCGGCTTAGCAACAACCGTCTCGCTTCCTCCGACTAAGAGACTTCCGCTGCTACCCCTAACCACACGCTGATTGGCTCGACGTTAGCCAATCATGTGAGGGTATTCGCTGTCTTGCTTCCCACCGTTGCGTGTCACTTTCCAGCCGCACTGAAGCCCACATGTCTACTGCCAGGCTAACAACAGAGACCAAACGCAGGACACGATACTACTTGGGTCTACCTTACATAAAACCGTCCTTAGTATGCGGACAGCGATTAAACCGTAGGCGGTGTTGGCTTGTATTAACAAATCAGCTAGAATTGTATTACGCGTGCTCTGCGGGAAGGGCTTGGACTTTCAAGGCTTCCGCAGTCAGTCACAGTCGCCTAGCTTTATCTTTCTATCCTGCATAGATTGATGAGGATCCATGTCTTACATCAGACCAAGGCATATTGTTTACTCCGCTCCAAGCAAATCCATTTACCTATAAAAGTTATAATTTAACTAGAGATTACTGTGCGAACTTGGAGTAGTCACCGCAACACGAATTTTTAGGTTTGAATTCGAAATTCATGTAATCATTTCACATAGATGCTGTAGATTCCGACAGAACAGCCGCTTTATAAGCATAACTGTAAATCTTATGGTAGTATAGGCTGTACAAAGTAAGTAGCTTAAACCTGCCACTCGCGCGGCATCTATGTTGGAAGTGTGCTCCCTAAACGGGCCATGTAGTAGATACAAAGGGTCGACACGAGAGCCAGATCAGGGCATGGCAGGCGTTACTCGGGATGCTTTTCCATAGCAGATGCCGAACATGGCACGCGTAGGTGCAAGCTCACGCCGCACCAGCCATTGCTGCCATTTATGGCACTCCCACTCCGTGGGATCTGATTCAGGCTTGGCGGCACAGTCAGGGGAGTCTCCGGCTGCGTCAGAAACCTACGCCCGACTCCGCCTATGGTCTTCTTGACGCTGTTTTGACACCGGACACAGGCGGGTGAGGGAAGAGAGAGAGAGTGTGGTAGCTGCAGCGGAAGCCTACCATCACTTAAAACTAATCCACACACAAGTCAACGTACCTGCACAACCCTGCTGTGTAGCATATGGCGGACATCTTCGTACTACGACGGTCAAACTGTGTGTATGTTTGGTGTATGGTTAGACTATTTTTCTTCGCCTATGCATATAGATCGAGCCAAATTATGTAGGCACACCTACCGAAGGTTTCATTAGCAAACTGTATGATTTGTTTAATTGCCTTATGTAAATGATGTCTGTGGTGCGTTTTGCCCATTTAATGTACAATAATAGAAGCAACATCCTAAGGCAGCGACAATCGAAATTGCTGCAGCCCATATAGCAGTTCAACAATCATAAGCGATGACAGCCATCGCGTGCCCCATGGCGTGGGTTCAGCACCGGTAAATGAGGCGTAAATGAGTTTATAACAAAGCAGAATTCCGTCGCATCTACCGCACTCTATCCTCTCTCAACTACCTCGTTGTTATGGCAAGGCAATGTTAAGACGACCATTGGTGGTTGTGAGCACAGTGCTTCACAAAACTAAGTATGGCGTCTACGCCTGCCACACACGAATCGGTCCCCGTGGCATGCGTGCATAGACATATCTGATCTCTCTCTCTCTCTCTCTCTCTCTCCCTCATTTCTGGGATACAATGAATGCTCTTCTAACTTTTAAGTTATGCGGGTATTTTTTAGTGCGGGGAATAGAAACGAACTTACCGGTCGCAGTGCCGAAGGCTGTAAGAGGCAATGACTACTGCGCGTACTTAACTTTGAAAAAAAATATAATTTTTGGCGAAAAATGCTCCAATATACAGAGAAACAGGACCGAGGTGGCCAGCAAGTTTTATGTTAATGCTTGCACGCGAATGGTCAGCCACGTTGGTATATTCAGCGTCGAGGCGTAACGGACACATCTAGAGAATCGGTTGGTATTTGCGGGTACCGGTTATCGCGACCCATCAGACCAATCAAAGACATGCTAGCGTTGCCAGTAGACGACCTCGTCGATTAGCACGTGTAAACAAAACTGAAAAGTTTGTTAGTCTTGGACACAGGCCGTTCAACGGATAAAAACAATGAACTGTCCAGCAATCTTCTAAAGGTCGTATCGACTGCTTGATTGGCGTTTATGTACTGGTGCGCTGAAACCCCTTCACTGTAACTCCAACATGATTGTTGGCAAAAAGCCTGTAGCGACTGAGATGGTATACTTGCAGTGCCGAAATCCTCAGACCAGTTTTATGGCTCAGACGGCAGTGGCCGCCGGCCGGACCACAACCTAATGGTCTTAACTCGCTCGGGAAAGAGAGAGAGAGAGAGAGAGAGAGAGAACGGGGAAGGGGATAAAGGAAGAGTAAGAAAGTGGTGTCAGCTGCTTTCATAAGGATGTGGGGACAAGATAAAGTGTCTTTCCTTATCCGGGGGGTGTCATGTCTAGTGTCTGTTTCATTGATGGATGGATAGCGTGTTCAAGTGGGGGGCCTAGATGGCTGTAACTACCTGGATGCACCTTCCTTCTCCTCCTCGGTACACCCATCATTTAAGCGTCAAACCTTGAGCTGAATTCCGAGTGCCCGACTGACCAACATGTCAGGTTTAGAACTTACCGACAACCTCACCGGAATTTCCATCTCCTACCGCGTCAAGACCTTCCAACTCTATCTACCCTCAAAAATGGTTTATTTCGCGGCATTTTATTGCTCCACGAGTATTGCCTGCTCCCATTTCTGTCGGCTAAGCGTGGGACAAGCAGCTAACTGCGTGTAATCACTTGACCGTATAGGCTATCGCCTTATCCATCCCGTTTACGGCGAGGCTGTGCATCAGTTAACAACCTAACTGGTAGACAGGTCAAAAGGTAAATGACGCGCATACGAACGCTTGGTGTACGTACTGAGGTCATGTTGTCCGTCGCTAGCTTATGGGACAACCCGGGCGGACAACTCTGGCTATTGCTCCCCTTGGCTGACCGAGGGTCCATTTTTAGTAAACCGCGTGTTTTTGTGTTTCAGGTGGACGCACACAATATTGTACCCGCTTGGTACGCCTCGGACAAATTGGAGTATGCAGCCCGGACAATCCGACGAAAACTACACGAGAAATCACAAACTCTATTGACCGAATTTCCCCCCGTCCGGGCTCATCCCATTCCGGCTGATGCAAAGGTTCCTTCGGTGTGCTTTTTTCCTGAACCATTCCAAGGGGTTGTCTTTTAGTCGGTCATCTATCAGCGCGCGCGCGCGCGTGGCGTAAACCAAATATTTCATCTGTCAGGCCTGTTCTATGATGCATGGGTATTCGTAGTTGGCAATCGCTTCTTCTTGGGCCAGCCGCCCCCGCCTGTGCTGATCGTGTGTCGGTATCGACGTGTGTGTGTTTATGTGAACGCAGCAATGCTGTATCACCCTGGAGACGGAAGCCTGCATCGGCTTACACAGTCAAGTCTGGGTTTGAATGCACCAAATCCACGTCATCTGTAGTAGTATTCCTAGTTAAACATCCCTATTCGGTGTCGTGTTTAGGCGCTCTAACATTAAGCCACGGTCTCCTTGTCCTGTCCTTTGCGATCAGAAAACCCAATTTATGCAACTGGGAATGCGTATGGCTTGCTGGCGATAAATAACAAGGCAGAAACAGCCTCCCTTTGTTGGTATCCCTCTTTGCCTGTACTACTGATCGCTGGGCGATTGCCTGCGAGGACGGTTGATTTAGTCCCAAGACGCAACGGGGCGAGTCTGTTCCGTAACCACGACAAGTACTTGTTACGTTCGACCACCCCTATTTCAGAAGTCATCGCCTCAGTGTTCAGCCAATCCGACGCGCCTTTCAAAAACCCTGTACACTCAGTCGAATAGCCGGATATTTACCCTTAAGATTCTTCTTTTTGGTTATGCAGGGTTCTGCGCAGGCTTACGACCCTTTGTTGGTGAAGCGAGACCAATCTATGTGAAGAAACTTGATGGCTAAATGATCTTGTGGATTTTGGAAAGGATATATTTCAATTTTTTTAAACTGCTTTGTCTATCGGACTGGGAGGGGCGAGGTGGTTCATGAACGTCGTCAGGTTTGATAGCTAGCCGTAATTACTTTCGCTATTGTACCTTCTGACATGCAAATTTTCTCTACTCTTTAATTTTGTTCTCCTATTGCCACCCCTTAATCATCTTTTCGTCGTCAGTCGGGTGCCGGTTTGTGTCAAAACCGTTCATAGTCTGAGAAGCAGTTGATACACATGGTAGTTCTTATGCTATTTGTCGTTGTAAATGTTTTGTGTTTTGGTTGGATTGCGATAAGGAAGGGTCCTGCTCAGTGACCCAGTTCGGATCAGTCGATTCCTGTTGTTTTCAAGGGAAATCTGAGCTCCGATTGGGCATAGTGAGTGATCGGGATCCATTGCGTGCTTCTTCCGTTTTCTCTGCGTTGTCGGCTATTCATCTTGACTACTGGAGAAGATGGGTTACCTTTTGGCGTAGCGGCTGGCTACCCGGTCCGTCCACAGGTGGCGGATAGTGGACCGGCCTTCCGCAAAGGCTAGCTTCAAAATAATCGGCGACCAGCAGCGACTATGTTACCAGGCTCTTGTTGTGACAAAATCATGAGGATACATCAGGCCATCCAAGGGTGACAACTCAGATTATTTGGGCACGTTCTTTGTCGTTCATCTCACAAGCTGAGCGTTTTTACCCTCCATCTGGTGCCGTTGCCCACCTGGAGACTTCGAACTCAGAACTTGACTCGACTTAGCTCCTCAAGACATGATGAAGGTAGTTATTAGCCCTCCTGTATTCTCTCTCTCTCCGTCGCTGGGGGAGAGAATGGCGGTCGTCACTCATGAATAGGTACAATTCGCGACTTCATCGAGGCTGGCTATATCGAGCCTGACCACAGCTGTACCAACCGCATTAAAAGTAGGTCGTCTTACTGTCCGCTAAACCAACATTTATCCAAACGATATACAAATTTTGTGATAAAATTGTTCCCCTGTTTTAGTTGGCCAGTTGAAACAACGAGCTCTGTGGAGACTGCAGGCTTATGTATCCGCAGAAGAGAAATAGATACTTAATCAGGAATGTGCGCCCATGTGTGGGTAACCCTTCGCATCGATCGTCCTTTTACCCAAAGGACTGCCCCACTCGAGAACTCGGAAGGCGCACATTTTCGGGTCTTTATCACTCTACTGATCGTTCAGAGTCAACTCGAGGACTGTCGAGGTACAATGGTAGACAATACTGAAGTTTCCAGATCATAAGGAAGGTGAAGAAGGTTGGATTGATAAGCTACTAGTGAGACAGAGAATCTACATGCAGCACCACAAGCAGTTGCAGCAAGCGCTCTCTATGCCAGTGCCAGCCGAAGCGCATGCGCTTAAACTTTGTCCGGCTGCATCCAATCGGTAAAGAGAGAATTTTCGCTCGGCGTTGCAGGCTGGGAGTTGAGCCACGCACGTATGCAGTGCTTTTTACACTTCTTAAGCGACCCAAAGGCGACATGTGTAAGTGGTGGCGGCAACGGCGACGACCGTGAGAGCTGGCTGCTACAGACCTACAGAAATGCACACATCCACTTGGTGACGGAATATGTTTGGCTGATGACGCAACTAAACATGAAAGGCTATCACCGCTGTCAGTAAACCCCTCCCGTCAATTACTTACTCACTGTTGCGCAAGAGCATATAAGAGCCCTTGTTTGGAATTCGAATGTGATAGGATCTGCCTGTGTCCCACCCCTCGGCTCGTTGAGTGCCTTTGAAGTGAGGCCCTTCGTGAGAACTTAATTCAGTGTATTTGCGACTGACGCCTTCTCATGCTTCACAATAACCCGGCAACCTACTGACGAATCCATGACTAGCGGCTCTCCAGGCCACGCCTAGGCTTCAAGGTAGCTCATCAGTCAGGCCAGTCTCTTCTCTGTCGATTTAGACAGAACTGCCGCGCGATAACAAGACTGGGGTGAGGGCGGCTTGCTCTGCATCGGCTTAACTTTCTCCTCTCACATTCGTTGCTTTCAACCACAAGACCAGATGAAGGCAACAGATAAATTAGCTCGAACGTAGTGGCGGACCAAGAACTCCGTCCATTCCCGTGGAACACGTCATTTGGGCCAGGAACCTACACGGACCATATTTAACTCTAACATTTGCTCGACAAAAACGACATTTTTCGTTCGCAAACACTGCGCAAAGGTGCACCTTCGGTTGTTTTGGGTTTCGGAAACCAGCACATTTCGCACGCAAGCGGTTCTTCCACGAGGAGCTGTGGTGGCGCATGAGAGAAACCAGTGACGTTCGTGGATGGCTTCGGACTCTGCAAGAGCCGAGCGGTCAAAATGAAACAAATAGGTGCCGACTGGCTAATTTATCTTTGTAGGATGCGTTCAGGAAGGCACGGAGAAAGGCAAACAGGTCGCGGGTTCGAGCCTTGGGTGTTGCGCCACTCGGGGTTGGCTTTGACTGGCCGATGACGGCTAATACGCCAGAAATTACCATTCCAATCTCCCTTGTCTTTGTTCTGCAAAAATTTCCTTGTCTTTATCGGCATTGTTAATCTACATTTAAATTTCCTTGAAATTAAGTTTACGGTTTTTACCCCATACTGTAATTTTGGCCGCATGTTGATTATTACAGGTACATAGGGCTTTGAGAGTAAGAAGGTGTTGCAACTGGGAGTGCATCCATACTCCCCTTCCGTAGGAATATCTTGCAGTCACTTTGAGCAGGTAAATTGGCAGGAAGGGACAAGAACTTTATTCACCTGACGTTTCGGATTCCAACTCGAACCCATCTTCAGAGACAGTATCAAATACGGGTAATCCCTACACAGCTGATGAAATTTCGGTGGATAAAAACCCGCATTTCGGCCATCAAAGGATTAGCGCATCAGAGAACAGTCATCCTCGATGATGATGATGATGATGATGATGATGATGATGATGATGATGATGATGATGATGATGATGATGATGATGATGATGATGATGATGATGATGATGGTGATGATGATGATGCAGTAGCATAGCCACTGCATTCCATAAATACTACAACTCCCTGTGTACGAATTACTCGTATCTGATACTGTCTTTGTAGATGGGTTCGGGTTGGATGATGCATGGAAGACAGCAGGCTGACCGAAATACTGTCAGTTGAATCAGGACTCAGTCTCTCTGTTCGGTGTGATATGGAAATATGCACCCCCTCCTATTACATGTGGCCGTGCGCTAGATTCCAGGGTTGCCACTTTCCGGGTCCCAACTTTAATCCTACCCATCAACCTAACCCTCCCCCCGAAGTTTAACGTAATGTCACCTGTAATACAGGAGAAGTGGTAGTACTTATTCCTACGCCCTTACCACCATTCATCTGAATTCGTTAAATGGTCAGCTTTTTCGCCCTATGATCTTTCCTCTCTACCCACAGGTTAAACCCAACGAACATTCGCTGGCTGTCCCTTGAGACTACATGTTTAAAGCAAATTGGACGTTTTCACAATAAACACCGCCTATATGTCAAATGAACGCGTACCTGGGTGGCCTTGTTCCATTTTCAAACCCACCCATACGTAGCCGGTTATGTTGTCTGTGGAGCATAAACTACGGGTCGGCCTGTAGGCCATGAGACCTAATCAGTGAGGTCTGGCTATTTGACTTCACATTGGTTGGTTTCGCTTCGACATCTGAACTGCCTCACCGCCGATCGCTCTCCTCCCCGAGACCGTTATGGCGCCCTTTCCTCTGTTTACTGCACTGCGCTGCAATTTTTTCGCCCACATTACTTCCCCTTAATCAAATCGAATTCGTGAGAGTGAACTATGCACGACGGACGGGCAGACTCACTGCGATTGCACCGCCTACAGGCGCTGACTTCAACGGCCTGCGTCGTGGGTCGAGCAGTCGAAAATTGATCCACAGGTCTTCTCCCGACAGTTTAGCAATGAGTTTAAGCCACTGGAGCGGGAACCTGACTCTCAAACGGGGTCCGGATCATTCTTACCGGATCATTGCTGTTCCGTAAGAAGGCTACGAATGGTCGACAGTTCGGTGCTGGGAAGATACACACCCCCAGGGCTGATTCGCGTAGCGTGGGTCTTGATCTCTCTGGTAAGTGATCTGACGGTTCCATGTTATCCTGTCACTTGGCGCAATGCAAGGGTTGTTGTAGGATGTCATTTGCATGTCAATGATAACGACAACTGTGACCTTGACCTCGAGATGACAAGTAAACCTACTGCAGAGTCATGCTGAGCACGTCAGAAAACGTGTCTAGCGACTTATTTCTGGACTGAAGATCGACGTGGGGGTGGTAACCCCAGCGAATTTGTCTCGCGCGCGCCACAGCGAACATTGGCGTGAACTTTCCGAAATTACGCCGTACATGTCTTTCCTGGTTACTCACGACAGTTCAACCGTCGTAGTCCGACGATGTCCACCGTATGCTCCATGGGAAAGTGGAGCAGGGACGGTGACTTGCGTGGGATTTAGTTTAAAATGATAGTAGACTTGCGCTGCATCTACCGCACTCTCTCCTCCTCCCCCACCTGAGCCCAATGTCAAGACAGAGTCAAGAAGACCGGAGGTGAGAGAGGACGCAGGTGGCTGGCGCAGCCGGAGCCGCCCTTGGGCGTACCACCACATCTGGCTCGGATCCCACGAAGTGGGAGTGCCATAAAGGCCACATTAAGAAGGAGCCATTGCAGCCTGACTCTCAGTCCGCCAGTCAGCCACTCCACACAAAACACACATTGGACTGACCACGCGGTCCGAGTTATCCCGTCAGTTGGCAACCTTCCAAGCCACGGCTTTTAGCGCACCGTGATAGTTTCAAGCGCGTCAGATTGTTTATAGTGAGGAACATGTGCTGTGCTGTCGACCTCACTCTCTCCCCCACCCCCACAGTCAAACCGCTGTCCGAGCCGGTCAGTTGTCTGATGCGGAAGTGGGCGCAGCTGCTAGTGACCTCGTCTACGTGTACTACGTACACGACCTGGCCCCCCAAACACAAGCACCAGGACTTCACACAACAGGGGATTGAACGACTCACATCTCACATGTGTGAGATAGCCAGAGGTCACGTTAAGAAGGAGCCATCGCAGCCTGACTCTCAGACCACCAGTCAGCCACTCCACACACTCCTGGTTACTCACTGTATACAAACACGTCATTCTGCACTGAACAATTCCTGTTGTCGGTTGCGAAAAATCCTTGCGGGCGCAGGCAGTGATAATTGTCACCATTGCTCGCGGTCACCACTCCGGAGCTGAAATGTGCACATTTGGTATCGACGTCAGACACTCGGCGCCCTAGTCATTTGTTTAATCATTCAGTTCTAAACATGGGTAGCCTCGTGCTGCGAGATCGGTAAAGGCGCTAAGGGACTATCTCTTGTAATAGGTTAAAACCCTGACTTGGAATGCTACCCAGGCTTGAATTTTTATGCTGGTACGAAAATCTGAGGGTATGCGGGCTATTTCAACGGTAGTCACTTTTTGTGGCATGTTTAGCCTGAGAAACTATGCCTATTTCGTCGTGACCGTTCAATCCCGTCGTCTTGACCCGAATTCAACCCCAAAAAACTATGGGTTCTGGGAGTTTTAAATGCTAGGCAAGCCTTTCACAAAACAGTGTATTTCTAAATAATCGAGCGCCACCTTGGCTTATCTGAGATTCTATCCATTTTTCACTCCCATGAGTACACTACCTCAGTACAGAAGCTGTGGGCTTGTCGTCTTCATCAACCATGCACTGGTTACAGACCGAAATAACTCACGCGCGTGTGCTCCTGGTTCAGCCTACTCAAGGATTTGGTTTTTGTAAATCCTCACGGAGTCAAATTCAGTTTTCACGTACCCTCAAAAAGAAAGTAACCTTCTGACTCCTTCAGAGGAACTGGACGCGCACGACCCTCAACTCGCTGGTTGGTTGACTTCGTCGACCACAAACGGGTACTTGCATTGGTATCACTGGTGAAGATCGAGTATGTGACTCCACTCGAAAAAGAGGGAGACAGAAACTTTCTTAATACGGAAATGGTGGTGCTAGGGGTTCGAATCCCAGGTGTGCCACACTTGGGATTGGGTATGACTGGCTGATGACGGCTAATAAGCCAGAAATGGCCATTCCGGTCTCCCTTGTCTTTGTCGGTTCCACCTTATCAACATATGCTGCACGTCGCTATGCGACCTGTGAGGCTCTAGTCTGAGCTCAGGGCACAACGGAACATACATGTTCCTTAAGCAGATCGGTGAGCCCCACACTATCATCATATTCCCGATCAGAACCGACAAAACAACGAGTCCGTGGCTTAATGGTAGAGCGTTCGACTCAAATACCAAAGGTCGCGGGTTCGAATCCCAGGTGTGCCACACTTGGGATTGGGTATGACTGGCTGATGACGGCTAATAAGCCAGAAATGGCCATTCCGGTCTCCCTTGTCTTTGTCGGTTCCACCTTATCAATATATATATATATATGAAAGTGTGGGGCTCACCGATCTGCTTAAGGAACATGCATGTTCCGTTGTGCCCTGGAGCTCAGACTAGAGCCCTCTGCAGGCGGGCTCGCATAGCGACGTTTAGCATATGATGGAATGGAACCGACAAAGACAAGGGGAGACTCGGGAATGGCCATTTCTGGCTTATTAGCCGTCATCAGCCAGTCATACCCAATCCCAAAGTGTGGCACACCCGGGATTCGAACCCGCGACCTTTGGTATTTGAGTCGAACGCTCACCATTTGAGCCACGGGCCTGTTGTTTTGTCGGTCTGTGATCGGGAATATGATGACAGTGGGGCTCACCGATTCGCTTAAGGAACATGCATGTTGTTGTACCCGCTCGACATAGAGCCTCAGCGGGTCGCATAGCGACGTAGCATATGATGGAACGGAACGACGGAACAAGGAGACCGAAATGTGGTCATAGCCGTCTCAGAGTCAACATGCTATCTACCTAACCCGCGACTCGTATTTGAGTCGAACGCTCTACCCATTTGAGGCGCGGGCTCTGTTTTGTCGGTTGTGATCGGGAATATGATGATATGTGGGCTCACCGCTTCGCTTAAGGAACATGCATGTTCCGTTTGTGCCCTGAGCTCAGATCTAGAGCCCTCGCAGGCGGTCGCATATGACGTAGCATATGATGGATTGAACCGATACCGAGAATTGAATGGCCATCTGGCTTATTAGCCGTCATCAGCCAGTCTCGAAGATCATATGCATCGCGACCTTTGGTATTTGAGACGTTTCACCCGAATGCTTTCTGCGGTTGTAGCGAGCGATGAGTGTATCGATTCAGTGCTTATGCCCATGATAGTCTCAGCTAGGAGCTCAGAGGTGGCCGCATAGCGACGTGATATGATGGAATGGAACCGACATGGAGACCGGATGACCGGAATAGCCATCTGGTTATACCTAGTCTTCAAGATGGCAACACCTGGGATTCGCGACCTTTGGTATTTGAGTCGAACGCTCTGCGGCTGATTACGGGCTCGTTGTTTTAGTCGGTTTTGATCGGGGAATATGATGTGCACCGATCTGCTTAGGAACATGCATGTTCCGTTGTGCCCTGGAGCTCATGACTAGAGCCCTCGCAGGGCGGTCGCATAGCGACGTGTGTATGTGATGGAATGGAACCGACAAAGACAAGGGAGACCGGAATGGCCATTTCTGGCTTATTAGCCGTCATCAAGCCAGTCATACCCAATCCAAGTGTGGCACACCTGGAATTCGGTTCCATTCCATCATATGCTACACGTCGCTATGCGACCGCCTGCGAGGGCTCTGTAGTCTGAGCTCCAGGGCACAACGGAACATGCATGTTCCTTTAAGCAGATCGGTGAGCCCCACACTATCATCATATTCCCCGATCACAACCGATGCAAACGAGCCCGTGGCTCAAATGGTAGAGCGTTCGACTCAAATACCAAAGGTCGCGGGTTCGAATCCCAGGTGTGCCACACTTGGGATTGGGTATGACTGGCTGATGACGGCTAATAAGCCAGAAATGGCCATTCCGGTCTCCTTGTCTTTGTCGGTTCCATTCCATCATATGCTACACGTCGCTGCACGAGCCCTGCGAGGCTCTCAGTCTGAGCTCCAGGGCAACGGAACATGCATGTTCCTTAAGCAGATCGGTGAGCCCCACACTATCATCATATTCCCGATCACAACCGACGAAAACAACGAGCCTCGTGGCTCAAAATGGTAGGTATGCCGAATCAAATACCAAAAGGTCGCGGGTTCGAATCCCAGGTGTGCCACACTTGGGATTGGGGTATGACTGGCTGATGACGGCTAATAAGCCAGAAATGGCCATTCCGGTCTCCCTTGTCTTTGTCGGTTCCATTCCATCATATGCTACGTCGCTATGCGACCGCCTGCGAGGGCTCTAGTCTGAGCTCCAGGGCACAACGGAACATGCATGTTCCTTAAGCGATCGGTGAGCCCCCACACTATCATCATATTCCCGATCACAACCGACAAAACAACGAGCCCGTGGCTCAAATGGTAGAGCGTTCGACTCAAATACCAAAGGTCGCGGGTTCCGAATCCCAGGTGTGCCACACTTGGGATTGGGTATGACTGGCTGATGACGGCTAATAAGCCAGAAATGGCCATTCCGGTCTCCTTGTCTTTGTCGGTTCCACCTTATCAATATAAATATATATATATATATATGAGAGTGTGGGGCTCACGCAGGATCTGCGTGTATAAGGAGCATCGCAGTGCGTTTCGATGCACTGGAGCATATGACTGGACTGGAAACCGGCACAGATATGATGAAGAGGCCGAATGCACATTATTAGGTATCAGTCAGTCATACTCTCAATCCCGTCGTGGCAATCTCGTGGATTCGAACCCGCTGATGGGCTGATGACGGCTAATAAGCCAGAAATGGCCATTCCGGTCTCCCTTGTCTTTGTCGGTTCCATTCCATCATATGCTACACGTCAGTATGCGACCGCCTGCGAGGGCTGTAGTCTGAGCTCCAGGGCACAACGGAACATGCATGTTCCTTAAGCAGATCGGTGAGCCCCACACTTTCATCATATTCCCGATCCAACCGACAAAACAACAGAGCCCGTGGCTCAATGGTAGAGCGTTCGACTCCAAATACCAAAGGTCGCGGGTTCGAATCCTAGGTGTGCTACACTTGGGTTTTTGGGTATGACTGGCTGATGACGGCTAATAAGCCAGAAATGGCCATTCCGGTCTCCCTTGTCTTTGTCGGTTCCATTCCATATATATATATATATATCGGGTAAATAATTTCTGAAATTAATAGCTGCCAGGACATGGAGTCAGGTGCTTCGGACATGACTTTTTAGGGTCAGACCCGAAATTTCAATGAACATTTGGGTCGAAGACAATCAACCACTGTGGAATAACCACGTAATGCCCATTCTACAAACAAGTAGTACTACAAGTAGTATGAATCTTATATGACAAAGACGTTATACCAAACTTCCGACATAGATACTAGCTAAAAGCCCAGACACGTGTTTCGCCGATGTTTCTGCTGCTGTGTGACACAGCAACGAGGGGTTCGGCTCCTCAGTGGGTCCCCCAGCGTTCTCTATGCGGTTTCTGGTATATGGACTCCAGAGAATAATCGGGTAAATAATTTCTGAAATTATTAAGCGCAGGACATGGAGTCAGTGCTTCGGACATGACTTTTTAGGGTCAGACCCGAAATTTCAATGAACATTTGGGTCGAAGACAATCAACCACTGTGGAATAACCACGTAATGCCCATTCTACAAACAAGTAGTACTACAAGTAGTATGAATCTTATATGACAAAAGACGTTATACCGTACTTCCGACATAGATACTAGCTAAAAAGCCCAGACACGTGTTTCGCCGATGTTTCTGCTGCTGTGTGACACAGCAACGAGGGGTTCGGCTCCTCAGTGGGTCCCCCAGCGTTCTCTATGCGGTTTCTGGTATATGGACTCCAGAGAATAATCGGGAAATGAAATTATTGAGTGCAGGACATGGATTCAGGTGCTTCGGACATGACTTTTTAGGGTCAGGCCCGAAATTTCAATGAACATTTGGGTCTAAGACAATCAACCACTGTGGAATAACCACGTAATGCCCATTCTACAAACAATTAGTACTACAAGTAGTATGAATCTTATATGGCAAAGACAGTATACCGTACTTCCGACATAGGTACTAGCTTAAAGCCCAGACACGTGTTTCGCCGATGTTTCTGCCGCTTGGAGAACACTGGGGGACCCACTGAGGAGCCGAACCCCTCGTTGCTGTGTCACACAGCAGCAGAAACATCGGCGAAACACGTGTATGGGCTTTTAGCTAGTATCTATGTCGGAAGTACGGTATAACGTCTTTGTCATATAAGATTCATACTACTTGTAGTACTACTTGTTTGTAGAATGGGCATTACGTGGTTATTCCACAGTGGTTGATTGTCTTCGACCCAAATGTTCATTGAAATTTCGGGTCTGACCCTAAAAAGTCATGTCCGAAGCACCTGACTCCATGTCCTGCGCTTAATAATTTCAGAAATTATTTACCCGATATATATATATATATATCAGAAGAAGAGGCGATCAAGAGAACAATAGGTTTTATGTTTTGACATTTCAAAATCAAACAATTTTCCATCGTCGGAGGCGGCTTCTGTACGGCGCCTCACAGTATTTATAGCTTCTGAACATGCTGGATCCACAGCTATTCGTGCAGAATGCACTGCAGGGAGGTTGGGGTAGTTAATTGCTGTCCTGTTGGTCAGTGCTTTTTTTCCACGCCTCAACTGGGGGCTGTGTCGGGATGGCACGGGTTATTGATCTCTTCTGCATTGCCCGCGTTTGTTGTCCCGGACCCGCATATCTGTTTCTCGTCCTTCATTTGCATCTGTCCGTGCGCGTCTCATCGGCGGTTGCTGAGTCGTTGCCGGTGTCTCCGTTCCTATCGGGTTGGAGACGCCCATCATCGGTGTTCATGCGCAAACTATGTTCACCTGCGTCCGTGTTCACGCCTAACCGGAGGTCTTGCTGGTTTGCGTTCTCCGCAGTTATCCCAACGAATGCGTTGGTGTGTGGCATAGGTTCGTCCAGGCCTGTGCTCTGGTTCTGTGTGTGTTTGATTACGACGGCGACCAATCTGAATTCTTGCCTGCGATTACGTTGATTGAGTCACACTCGTAAGGCCTGGTAGGCCGCCTACCTCCGGTGCGATGGAGATCCGATGAAGAAGCTGGTGACGAAGATCAGCGGGACGCTCGCTAGTTTGCGGAATAATGGTGTCATCTCAACAGCTGAACGACTGACAATAAAACCTAGAGATTCAGTCCTGGCGAGATTCTATGGGCTGCTCAAAGTACACAAGCATTATGCTCCACTTCGACCAATCATATCTCTTCGCGGAACACCCACATTCAATCTGGCCAAATGGCTGTTCTGACGTCTGAACTATCTTATATCATACTCCGATACAACGGTTTGTTCAGTCGCCCATTTCTTGGAAAGACTCCGTGGTTTAAACCTACATGCAGACGAAGTCATGGTATCATTTTATTTTACCTCACTTTTCACCTCAATTCCTCAGCTTCTTGCAATTGAAGCTGTCGGTTAACTGCTTGAGTGCCGATATGATGAGGGGATAAATAAACCTAAATGTGCGCACCTCATCCAGCTGCTCACTTTCTGCCGTAAAACCTACTTCACCTTTGAGGGAACGGTTTAGGAACAGGTTAAAGGGACTCCGATGGGTTAGCCGCTATCTGGTTAAATTGTTGAGGTACTTTTTGTGGACCAAAGCAACTTTCGAACTTTTCAGGATGGGTAGAAATCTCGTGTGCCTGATTTTTCGGCATGATAAACTCTCCATTTTCTCAATCAGATTCAAACCTGTTGCTCACACCGAACATGTAAGGTTTGTATCCTGTTAGTCGTTTAAGGGCATTCAGTCATTCTCGCTCCACGAGGGGTCGTGTTGTTCTCCTACGGCAACGAATCACCCAGCTCTGTTGTGATAGAAAATAAGTATTTCCTCCGTACCCGAAGGTAGTCTTCACCATTAGCGTTTGGACTTTGGAGCTAACGTTCAATCATACAATTTTTCCGTTTTACCTTCCACACGTACAGTGTTCCAGCATCATCGTATGCAGGGGGTTGAATAAAGTTTCCCGATGACTTTTGACCGTTTTTTTCTGAAACCGTGATTGGTCTATCATCTCCCCCAGAAATTGTCTGTCGGATAACTTATAGCACGCGTGCTTTTAAGTCGAGTCATTTCATCCCCATTTTATCACTTGAACTTCTGCCAAATTGCATACCATTCTTCCATATCCTAGTGGTACTCGAGGCCTAGTCTCTCCTCAGCTCTTCACGTTCAGTCACGTTTAAGTGGAGTTCGAAGAAGATAATGGTAGGTTCCACGTCCACTTCGACTTTCCGCTACTCAATTGGTGATCTGGCGTTTTGCTGATTCATATATTCGTTCTCCTGCCTTTCATCAGTATCCCATAGTTTTCTTTTATTAAAAAAGAGTGGTATTTGCATATTCAAAACACACGAGTAGTTTGGGTTTATTCTCCCTCTTCTCCTGAATAGTAATAAAGTTGGGGGCAATGCCTGTTATGGCGTTGAAGTCTGTTACTACATGTGCCACGCACACATAGCTTACACGGACTTACCATAGCTGGACTACCACATGTCATGAGCCAGTGTTGACCCCTTTTGACTCAGGTCAACAAGTATCATTTTGGGGTAGTTATGCACCAATGAAACCTTTTTTGTTAGTCCGTCATGGTGTCTGAAATTGAACCGCAGTTCGTCAGTCGAAACCGCTCCATTCCACTGCACTGTAGACAAAATTCAACAACGGCCTCCTCATCCAGCCGCCGATCAAGAGTACGCAAAAATACTGGAGGCTGAGAGGATTGAGTTAGCTATCATGCCTTGCCACCACACTATGTCTTTTTTTGGTGGATTGCTTTCGTTAGCTGATTCCTAATCGTGAATCGGCAGGGATCGTTTATTTGTCCTCTCCCCTGACAGAATAAACGAACGAAGATGGTTAAAGGTTGGGTTAGAACAGGAGAATAAGTGCCCTTCATGAAATGTAGTACAGTGCAACTTCGGAGGAAAGGATGACGTTCCTGTCCTGTCAGGGGCCACACAAAGTATCCATATCCGCAGACCTTCTCATACCGACAAATTCATCCTATTTAATGCTCTTCTACCCACCCTACAATATGTCGTGCAATCTCATGCTCGAGCAATCCAGTTTCTCACATTCCTGTGACCTGTCAAATATGCCTATATGCGGAGCCTACCATTGTGCAACTGCGTCAGTTAGTTTGGTATGCTTGTCAATGTGTCATTTCTGGTCTGGAATCGAGTCAGCCCCAACTGTCGCCGCCGTTCATCCTAAATGCCGTTGACTACGGCAGGGGGGGGGCTCAAAGTGCGTAAACGAGATAGCCTGAATATCTCGACCTCCTCCGTTTTGTGAGTCATTTTGGCGATATGTGTAGGCATCTAAGGGGCGGTAGTTTCATTGAGAAAAAGTTCTACCTTCTTTCCTGGTGAAACCCTCTCGGCGCGTTAAGTACGCATAAAGTCTTTGTCGTATTCTACGACTTTCGTCAAACAAAATTGATGCGTCCCAAAAACGGCAAGGAGACAGTAATTCCCGCCTATTTCCAAATGCGAGTTTATAAGCTCCATCCCAAACGGCGCTCGTGTCGCTGCAGGAAATGTGTGTCCTCAAATGGGCTAACTACGACGACATCCCATAAGCCAATTTGAAATCTGTTCTCAACCTTGGATAAATCAGCTCTCCGGCTTTTTGTGGGCAGTTACTTCCCACGTTTCTTTGGCACGATTTTTTGCCATAGAAAAAAACGCATTAGCTGCTGATATAAGTGAGAGATAATTGCTGCACAGCTATTTTCACCACTTTCAACCCGCGAAAAAAACCGTATCAACTAAATTCCTAGGAATCGTCATTTGCAACCCTTTTAGTCGTTCATGTCTTCATTCGCCCAGCGAAAGAGAGATTGCATTCGGTTGTAAACACAGTCTTCTCCCTGGTCACCAATCACCCTCCAACCGACCCAGGCCACCGGCTAAGGAATAATGGAGCTGCAACAGATACCTCGCTGTCAAGTCGCAGATCGATTCCCTAGCTCAGTTGCCATGCTAGCTTGCGAATCGGTCATGCGCTGTTGATTGGCTGTCGCGAACCAACCAACTTAGTCTTTCACATCACGCTGCCAGCGCCGAAAGCAGCCGTGTCGCTCTGACGCTGTTCGGCCCACTGCAATCGGCGCTGCCAAATTACAACAGCTGCCTTCTACGCAAAGCACCCATCGGTCTTCTTTCACCGCGCAAACAAGCACGCCTGCGAGTTCCCTTGTCCGCACGCTTGCTTATCATGCGACTACACGTTCAGAAGGCCTGCACGTGTAACAAGTGAGGCCCCGCGCGCACTCGGCGCGGCGTTTCCATTCCAGCTGCAGCGTCCTACTAATATCGCCCTATATGTAAGCAAAAAGACAGAACACTCAGGACTGCGAATGGAGGCGAATGTCCGCATTCCAGGTGTGTGCATAAGTGAAAAAGAAGAAGAAGGTTGTTCGTTCACCGGAACCATGACTTTATTCGTCTGAGCTATCGAACTCTTACTGGAGTCCATCTTCAGAGATAAAACGGCAACATAAACGAGTAACATTTATAGGGCGGGCAGGGGCCAATAAGACACTAGTGGCGTCAGTCCGGAGGTGACTACGCAGGGCCCCGTATGCCGGCATCAGATCGATAAATCGATTGACCGAGTTCTCATCGGAGAACTGTGACTACTAAAAGTAGTTCCGTTACTTTTAGTAATTTTCGTTGTGTTTCCGTAATGTGTGAGTACCCTGGACTCGTTTGCCGCAAACAATGGTAAACGCGTTAAAAACATGCTGGAGAGAGATTGTGAGCTAATCCCAGCAACTGATTAACCGTTGAGTTATACCGATTATTGATGTCCTCTTAAAGCGAAATGACGTACAGTAGACTCGTACATGGCTGCCTTTGAATTCCGGATAAGTCTATAGCTCATTCGCAGGCGTTCGCTTTATTCCTGCTGACGTATTCGATAGTTCGGCCGTCGTAATCCGACGATGTCCACCGTATGCCCCACAGATGGGTGGTCCAGGGACAGTGACTTGCGCCCAAATTAGTTTTATGCGATGGTCGACTTGCACAGCATCTATCGCACTCTCTTCCAGTACCCGCCTGTGCCCGGTGTCAAGAAGACCGGAGGCGAGTTCGGTTGCATGTGAATCATATCCCACGGAGTGGGAGTGCCATAAATGGCAGTGGGTGGTGCGGCATGAACCGTCACCAACGCGTGTTTGACCCCCATGTTCGGCATTTGTTATTGAACCTCATCCCAAATAACACCTGCCGCACCCTGATTTGGCCCCCATGTTGGTCCAGCGCATCTACAACGCGGCCCGTTTAGGAGGCCCGGCTGGCATATATAAGTCTTGTGTCAACAGTGGCTCCATCAGGTTATTGGATAAGCGTCGGTAAATGAGGTACGTCATGATGACCGGGGTCTTGTGCCTACCTTCAAGAAGGGATATAATACAAGGTGCGACAAATACCGTGGTCTAAGCCTCGTCACCGTTGCTGCAAGGATCCCGCCGTTATCCCGCTCAAACGATTCCAGACTGTGTGTCACCAGGACGATGCGTAACCAAGCCGAGTTTTGAGGTAGGCGTGAATGCGTGGGCCAGCTATTCACTCTACCGTGGATTCTGCCATAACTTCTAGGAAAGGAAAACTGGCTGGCTCGTTGAATTCACCTCTGTATTTGATTCTGTCTATCGTGAGTCGTATCTGCGGTGGATAATGAAACGTTATGGTATTTCGACAAAACTAAGCGCCGGCTCATGATATACTATCGATCCACCAATGCGCGAGTTCTTGTCCACTAGATTTATCCCAACCGTTTGATATTGAATTTGGCGCTCGAAAAGGTTGTATCCTGTCGTCCATTCTGTTAAACTGCACCGTTGAATGTATTCTATGAAGTGCTCTGCACAGTTCGTACCTGTACGACGGCTTACTGATAGGTCATGTTATTCTACCTATATCCCTAGCCGCTGTGTGGCTGCTGGCGGGGCTCCAGAGTGAGTGAGAGCGAGTCGTATAACCGATCGGTGAGCGCCTACTTAGCATATTTAATATTCACGATCGAAACCGGTAAGATAACGATCTCGTGGCACAGTGGGTTATAGCGCCGGACTTCTAGCCAAAGGTCGCGAGTTCGAGCCCTGGGTGGCGCAGCACCTGGGGTTGGATATGGCTGGCTGATGACGGCTTATAAGTCAAAAATGGATATTCCAGTATCCTATGTTTTTGTCGGTCATCTTATTCTGCCTATACACTTAGCTGCGTTACGGCTGCTGGTGGGGCTTAAGAGTTAGCCCCAAGGCACAACGAGACGAATGAGTCCTGTAACCGATCGGTGAGCGCCTATTTACCATGATCTCGACTACCCTGATGATATCGCTCTGTTACTCTCAAGCTTTGACTATCTACAGTATGTAGCGTAACGGTTGAATGAAGTCGGTAAATCCGTCAGTTTATCCATAAATGTTGCGAAGAGCAAAGTGTTTATGAGCTCTATCCCTGATTAGTTCAAGGCACCTGTCGGGATTAATGGCTTTCAACTTGAAGAAGTCGGTAATTGCAACTACCTGGGGACGAGGCTGCTGCCGAAAGGACAAAAAAGGATGATGCTATCTTCTTTAGAAAGTGTCTATAGTCCCTACGCGACACCTCTATTGTCATGAAGATCTGTGTTCACCGTGCATCCATCCAGTTAGTCCGCCAATGGAACTGGGCCTGCTGGACTGTGCGCGTGGAAGACGAGTGAAAACCGGAGGTATTTGACCACCCCTGCTTGAGGACCATCGTTCGAGTGAAGTACACTGAGAAAATCCGCGCGCGCTGCAACAAAATCACGAGACTATTT
The DNA here is from genome assembly GCA_017591395.1 of Schistocephalus solidus. Classification (NCBI taxonomy): domain Eukaryota; kingdom Metazoa; phylum Platyhelminthes; class Cestoda; order Diphyllobothriidea; family Diphyllobothriidae; genus Schistocephalus; species Schistocephalus solidus. Next base: position 26,810 of record WEDG01000801.1, on the reverse strand, counting down.
CAGCTCATCCAAGCGAGACAACTGAGATGGTTTGGGTACGTTCTTCGTCGTTCGCCTCACGCGCTCCGTGTTTGTACTCTCGATCTGGCGCAGTTGCTCGCCTTAAGGTGTCGAACAGAAGGTGAAGTCATAACTTGGTTCGACACGGTGCGTCAAGACATGAGAATTGTTATTGGACCTTCGGTATTCGGTCTGTGTCGCTGGCGGGGGGAATGTATCGAAGTGTTCAGATCTGCTTCCGCGGATCGTCACGCGTGGTACAATCTGCGACTTGGTCGAGGCCAGCTGTTTCGAGCATGACAACAGCTGTACCGAGTGCAAGTACTTTCGTATTTACGCGCTAGAGATTGTAGACATTAAAAGATACTCCATTTTCCACATTGGTCGCTGGCCACACCTGCTGAGTGACTGCTTATTCGTAAGAACCGATAACCTGTTTATTTCGCAACTAACCTTTAACAACGGTTCCACGAACCGCCCTCTGTGAACACGCCGAATGCGACTAGTTTAGGGGATTTTGCGAATCAGAATCTTTACTAAAGTTCGACCTTGGCAAAAGAAAGTCCTGCATGAGTCTAACCGGTACCTGTGCACTGACCTGCTGAGGAGCCAAATTCTTCGCGGTTGTGCATCGGCTAATCACCGATACTTTCTGCGGTTATTTTCATTCCTACACGATGACCCATGCATTGTTGACACTGTTAACTGTAAGCGGTTTCTCAAAGCAATGAGGATGACGGGAAATCACCTACCCCTCTCTCTGCCACAGAAGACGGGATTTGCATGTTGGCCATTCTGTACGTATATCACATCCGGAAGTTTATTTGAACTGCCGACAGGGCATGCCACGTCAGATGCACTCCCGCTTCCATGTGTCTGTGGCAGTCTGCTGTCGTGGTCTCAAGCACCTTTGCGTGCTGGTATCGGCATCGCCCCGTTCTGTGCGCGCTTTGTCGGTCGAATGCCTGCGCCGCATGTAACGCAACTGCCCGACGTGGCGACCTAACACCGGTCGATAACTTTTTCCTCCCTACCCGACAGGCGGCAATGGCTCAGGTGATAGCTGGAGCTTCGTGTCACCATCACAAAGGCCACAGTGTGGCTGAAAAACTGCGGCTGCCGGCTTCTGAACTACTTGAACGTTGCTCGCAACACTGACGAGGAATCCAACCGACAAATCATGTGGGTCGGACCCAAAACTGATAGGAGTTAGTAGAGATGCTCACAGCTGTGGGAACAGGCGGTTCAAAACCTACTGAAAAACGACGTGTTCGTATTGAAGGAACACTGTGGAGTCGGGCCGAACAAGGCGAGCTTTACAGGACGCGCGCTCGGTCAGAAAGTTTGAGCACTCAAAAATGCTATCGATGTTATTACACCCACTACTGCCATTCAATCAAGTATTCGATAGAGCGCCTTCGTAAAAAGTTATGTGCGTATAGCCAGCTAGGAAAAGTCGATGGTTAAAATACGGTGCTCTAGACATCCGATTTGAAACGCTGTTGTGTATGCAATTATTGCTGGAGTAACAGGATTCTTTGATCACCATCATGACTTGTCATCTGCGCTACAAGATCACCGTTCACAAGACCTTTGTGATCTCCTTTTATGGAGGACTAGTTTACGAGCCTACGTTGGCCTTCAATTAATTATCATCAGTCCAGTCCATTGATATGGGAACGGAATCGAGTAAAAAATGTCACTGATTCGAGGGCATATGCTAACTTCGGCAGTTTCATAATCTAGTTCGTTGTTTGGAGCAAAAGGCTAGGACAATTTGTCAGGCAGAGCTTAGGAATATGCAGGACCTCCTTCGCGAGTACGGGTATCCTGACAGTTTTATTGCAAAGAATACTGTCGGGAGACCAGAAAAACCCACCATTGACTGCAGAACCGAAGACTGTTCCTCGAAGTCCCCCTTTCAAGGGAACACGCCCGGTAAACTCCTGCGAAGTAACTTTGGCTAAGTTCTCTCGCGCACCTTTCCAGCGGCAAGGTTTCGGGCATTATTCCCGACCACGGAGACCACTCCAATTGACGTTTTCTCCTTCACTTGCTCCTGTGGAGCAGGTCACACGAATTCGCGCCTATCCAAAATAGTACGGGAGCACTCTTGACATGGCCGAGAAAAGTCAAATTAGGACCATGAACTGTGCCATTCTCGCGCATGCTATTGATTCCTTACTTCTTGGGAACTCAAATGAAGATTTCATCCTATCGAGATACCCTAAGCCATTTGGTCGGCGTCTGATAGCAACGGTTGAAGCAACTGCCAGCACAGTACATAAGCCGGTATTGTGTGCACAGAAGAACCGCGTTTACTGTAGCCAAAGGTTGACCAACTGCATGCAATGTTCCTTGCTCTCGCACTCTCTCCCCGCCCCCTGCCATGACCCCATAACAATCACTCTCCCCCCCCCATTTTTACACGTCGCTCACGTTTTAAGATCTACTTTAATCGATTTCTCTTATCAGTGACATGTTTGACTCGATCCTGTTCCCATATAAGTGAACTGGTCTGACGACAATTTATCGAAATTCAGAAGACCAGTTGGTGAGCAAACGCGCGCTTTCTATAAGTTCTCATCGGGTCAGTAAATTTATATGGGAACGGGGTACACGTTATCCGAGGCAAACGTATGTTCCATAAATAGTCCTCTGAATCCTTCCACGGGACTTTTTGCAACTCTAAAGTCTCTTTACTCTGCTAAACTTAACCAAGCTTCTGGTTGGTTGAGTAGAGCTACGATTTTCCAACTTATTGTGCCTAAAATATCCTTGTTCAGGTTTCCTTCGGATCAATACTGATACTGATACAGCTCTGTCTGCATGTTCTGCCGCCTGATTGCGAGGCAACCAGCCATCCGTTTTAGTATGCGCGTGTTGAGGAGATCCATCGAAGGCATTGCGGTAGTCAACTGATCCCTACCTTTCCGGCTTCCTTCTTGTTCGTGGAGATCGATGAGACTTGAAAAGAGCGACTGAGGCCGAAAAGCCCCAAGTCGTATTGGGTGTCACTCACCGTGCCAGCCAACAAATAGTCACCACCACCACCACCAACAGCCGCAGCAGCACGAGTCTTGGGACGTTGGGAAAACTACAAAGCGCGTTAGGTACGGCGAATCAGCGTTTCATCGATGACGGTCTGTGGAGAAAGTTATCCCATAAAAGTGTTTCCCTGACTATGTCTGAAGCGGAAAGTGTACCCGTCATCTTGGAGGCAGTGATTGGTCGACTTGGATTCTGAAAAGTTCGTGAAGCCTTGCTCGATTTATTCGAACGACCACGTTGTGGATGAGCATTGTCGATAAAGGCAGGGGAGACTGTAAGGGTAATTTCTGGCTCCTTAGCCGTCATCAGGTAGCCGTACCCAACCCCAGGTGGCGCATCACCTAAGGCTCGAACCCGCGACCTGTTTATTAAAAATCAAACGTTCTAACCCAGTGCGCCATCGGCTCGTTGTCTTGTCCATTTGAATCGGGAATATCAACAATGGTAGATGGACGCTCACCGATCGGTTTAGGACTGTCATCTTAGAGGTTCTGTTGTTGTTATTTTCACAAATTGGACGAAGCCATCGGGGAGTCGAGCTACCATCGCCCACAACCCCCCCATCTCCCCTGCATATCAAAACAGTCAGCACACATGAGGCCCAGGCATGTCTCCTGAACACAAACTCGCATCACGACCCACGAAGTTAAACACAATGATAGGAGGTAGCTGTCGTTGCTCACAATTGTTCAGTTGTTTTAAAATCACGAGTTATGTGAATGCCTCTGTCGTCGAGATGATAGCATTTATAATGTTTAAATTCGTTAGATCAGGTAGATGAATTCAAATTAACTCCAAATTGACACCCTTTGCAGAATTCCGCTCCATGTGTGTCACACCAAGTGGTGCCCGTTCATCCTAGGAATGTGGTTACAATTTTCCCGAACGCAAGTAAACATGCGTGTAAAAACGCCACTCGACTTCTACATCTTCTAATCAGTATTGGATTGTGTTGTCAAGTCTCTGCAAAATCAACAGGTACTGATTTCTACGACTGGCGGCCACCGTCTCAATCGTAACGAGAGGGCGTTTCTGTTTGTCATGATCTATCCAAAGTCTCAGCAATAACAGCACTCCTGACTCCGAATCGGGTCTGCCCTACGATTCGTTTTGCCGTTAAGTTCTGCAGCACGACTGCCAGCCTCCGATCTATGAAATCGTTGGTACGCATACTTGAACCCTCCCCCCGCCACTGGTTTCACTGGCAAGTTTCGGCTTTAAGAGTCACCTGAACCAGTCACAGCAACTTCATAAACAGACGCATTAAGATGTCCCCCGTTAAGCTCGTCGCGCGGCCGGATGGCATGGCTCAGCATCCGGCCACCGCAGAGTGTGACTACGATCGACCAGCCAGCGTCCCTCCAAGGGCACATTGTCTCCCCTTTTTTCCTACTACTGCTCATTTTTCATTGTTCTTTGGTGGGCTCATGCACGAGTCCGAAAGCCTATGGCAGTCCAGTCCAATTGTCATTCGTGTGATCGCATGGTCTATTTCGAAAAAAAATTGGAGCTATTCGCAGTCCAAAGTAACGCCGTCAACTCACAGTATATCCAGTGAATGCGACAACCAACATTAACGCTTGAACGTCACTGTTGATCGTCCTTTCTAGTGCCTGCGAAAACGATACCTCCAGAACCCCTTCCCCCAATAACTCTTGCTGGAGTCCAGATAAAAACGGCAACAAAACAAGCAGCAGTTACATGAGGTAGAGACCAATCAAATACCAGTAACAATCAGATGCTGGCGCCAGATCGATATATCGATTGATTGAGTTCTAATCGGAGGCCCAGGCTTTAATTAAGTCATGGCTTGTCTCTCCTCTGGTGTTGGAACGATTATCTTCGTGGCTGCGAAGTTAAACCCGTGACAAATGTCTAATTTTCGGGTTTGATAGCTACACTCCGACTGAAATAGTGATGAACAGGCCGCCGACGTCTACCCAACGAAAGCATTTGGTACCCATACCAGCGTGGACTTCAGGGATAGGTTGACTGTATTTCAATCTTGCCCTTAGGAAATTCTAATTTGAGTGCAGTTCAGCTGCTTTTTTCAACCACATCAGAACTCCCCCTCGGACCTATTAATTCCTAAGCCTGGAGGGGCAGGAGTCAGGACTAGGACGGATCCCATGGGCTTTGTTCAGTCTCGCGTAATCAGGGTCACGCCTTCCTGCCTGATTTTGGGCCGTATTACTTTCCATATGAATGTCTGGGACCGTTTGAACGCAGTGTCGGGGCCTGTTACTGAGGTCATTATATCGCCCTCCTCCACCCACCCCTCCCCCTCCCAATGAAACATCGCACGCTGTTGTCCCATTTGCGGGTGGCGCAGGTTCCACCTTTCTCATTGGCCAAAGACCAGATCAATTTTTTTACTTTATTCGCGCACAAAGTAATACTGCTGGCTTTCTGCTGCAGGGAAACGGGAAACCACTAATTTTTTTAAGTTGAGCCCCTCATCGAAAGTGGCGATGTCCACCGCCGCCTGCTGCACGGAGTGGGCGCAGACACGTTGCAGACATTACGATGTCTGGCGTCCTTGCTTAAGGCCTCGCTGTTTCAAGGTCATTAACCGCCGCAGCGAGCTGTTCGAGACGCACTGATCTCACAGTTTGGCCGACTGCAGAATACATATACTCGGGCGGTCAAAACTGCCCAGGCGCTGTTTGAAAATGCCACCCCTCGAACACCCCACTTTGACAATACCGGAGCCACTGTCACCACCTTCGTCACTCTCTCATGCAGGACTTAACGCCGTCAGGATACGTTCGGGCCTCACTAGCGGTCGCTGCTGCTTGAGAGGACAACTGAGGATTCTGTGCACCATAAATCTTGCATTCTGGTGTCCTCTGTGTTCTCCTTCTAATCTGGACTTGATTTGATCATAGCGGCGCTCTGATTACTCTCACTGCCTAGACGCTACAGGCTTGCGAAGCACTCTGCTCCGATGGTGAGATCAAGTCAAGAAGACCGGAAGCGGATACAGGCGGAGTGATGGACAACGCTAAACAGCCCATCTACGCGTACCACAAATACGGCCCGGATCCAACTGCGTGTGCCAGACTCGAATCTCACAGCAGTGAGAATGCCATAGTGTACAAACTAGATCTCGTGCTTTTAGTCGCAGGGAATTGTATGCTTGCATTAACAACTCTAACCATTCTAGTAAAGCGAAAAGAATACATAGTTGAATAGGTCATTCAGCACGTCATTTGAGCGCCCCACAACCGACAGGACAACGAGCCCGTGGCTCAATGGTTAGAGAGTTTGAATTTTGCTGCAAACAATTGGCAGGACAAGCATGAGTTCGGCTATACTTTGCAAAATAAATAGACCAGAACAGGTTGAAAATACAATCTTAGCTGCCGAATATTCGTTGATGACTTATTGTTATTTTACCTTCGGCTTTCCGATACGTCTAGGCAACCACAATTGAATTTTGGTTTGTAAGAATCCGTTATTAGCTGAATGCTGTTTCGGGTCTGGGAATTAGACTTCACTGAACAAGACTACAAAGCATAACTATTTTTCATTAAAAGCACGAGTAACATGAATTAGCAAAGGAATATCCTTATTAGATTCACATCCCGAGCTGAAGTGGCGTGATTATAAGAGGCTACCGAGCGGACAGCCACCAGCAGGATCATGTTCACGCCCCGCTCAATTTATGCAATCCTGCTACTTTATAAATTTAATGTAAGCTCCACTAAAGTTATCACCAACGTCACCTTCAAGTTTCTTAATTTTAGCTGACAAGCCATAAAAATGCAAGCCCTTAGGCGGAATTATGTGTATTATGGTGCATGAGTTCTACATGTGAACTATAGCTGTTTGCGTGATTGGCTTTGCGCTGACCAATCAAAATGTTTACTATGCGTTGTGGCACCAAGATCCTCTGTGACAGACAGTCTTTGCCTTGTTGTTTGAAGCCAGGGGAAACTAACCGCGCCAGGATGGACCGGCGTACGCAATAAGTTGTAGATTTTATATGACCCTCATTCCTCCTCTAAACACTTTTTCGAGCCTCCAATATGTTCTTGTTGCCCTCACATCTCGTTCTGTGGTTTGACGTCGTTTCGCCCTTTTTTTCAAACCGGTTTCCGCCCCGGTAACGCGTTGTCGAACTTGTATGGCGTGGTATAAGTAGTCGGCTCCGGTGTAAACTTCGGCACGCATGCCACCCCAAGGTAGTAGTGTTTCAAGGGTTGGGTGGTGTGCCAAGTAGACAGGTGGATTTTCGTCTTCCACCAGTCTGTCGATGTTGTTTTACAATTGGAATGGTCAGGCAGCTTGATCAGCGATATCGTTCGAGTCCTGACCTACCAGAGGCAGTTGCTTTTGTGGAGTTAAGACCGATGGCTAACCTTTTTCCCATTCCAAAGCCCGTTTATTTTAAGCACTCGTTGTATATCGTCTGAGGGTTTTTCTCAACTTTTCACCGTTTAGGGTCCTCTCTTCGTGTTGTATCGGAACAGGGTTGGCTCGGCGAATCTTCAGTGTACCTATTCACGAACGGGCCATACGCACAAATAATCTCCATTTATGAAGCCCCTAGGCGTGCCACACACACACACATGACAGTTCTACCGTCGTAGTCCGACGAGGTCCACCGTATGCTCCACGGAAGGGTGTTGCAGAGACGGTGACTTGCGCGTGATTTAGTTTAAAGTGATAGTAGACTTGCGCTGCATCTACCGCACTCTCTCCTCCCCCACCACAGCCCGGTGTCATGACAGAGTCAAGAAGGCGCAGGTGGCTGGGGCGGCCGGAGCCGCCCCTGGACGTGCCATCACACCTGGCTCAGATGCCATGGAGTGGGTTGGCCATAAAGGCCACATTAGGAAAGAGCCATTGCAGTCTGACTCTCGATCCGTCAGCCAACCACTTCGCACAAAACACACATTGGGCTGACCACGCGGTTTGATTTATCCCGTCAGTTGGCAACCTTCGAAGCCACGGCTTTTAGCGCACCATGATAGTTTCAAGTGCGAAAGATTGTTTATAGTAAGGAACATGCGTTGAGCCGTCGACCTCACTCTCTCCCCCACCCCCACAACCAGACCACTGTCCGAGCCGGTCAGTTGTATGAGCTGCTGGTGAACTCGTCTACGTGTACTACGTACATGACCTCGCCCCCCGAACGCAGCACCAGGATTTCACACAATAAGGGGTTGAATGGCTTGCAGCTCACATGTGTGAAATAGTCAGAGGTCACGTTAAGAAGGAGCCATCGCAGCCTGACTCAGACCACCAGTCAGCCACTCCACACAACACACATTGGACTGACTGCGAAGTCTGAGTGTAATTGTCAGTTGTCAACCTTCTAACCAAGGCGCTTATCGCTACCGCACTCTTTCCTCCTCCCCCATCTGAGCCCGGTGCCATGAAAGAACCAAGAAGTCCTGAGGTGGGAGAGGGCGCAGGTGGCTAGCGCGGCCGGAGCCGCCTCTCGGCATACCACCACACCTGGCTCGGATCCCACACGGATTAGCAGTGCCATAAAGGCCACATTACAGCCTGATTCTCAGTTCGCTAGTCAGCCACTACACAAAAACACGCACTGGGCTGACCACGTGGTGCGAGTGTTCCCGTCAGTTGGCAACCTTCATAGCCACAGCTTTAAGTGCGCCGTGTTAGTTTCAAGCGCGTCAGATTGCTTATAGTGAGGAAAATGCGCTTATCTGTCGACTTCACTCTCCCTCCACCCCCACAATCATATCACCGTCCGAGCCTGAGGCTGATTCGCGCGCAGAATGTGCGTTGACAGCGTGGGCATGTTGGCAGGCCTTGGGCATTTGGCGGTGCTTGTCATTTGCGAGCCGCCCTTTTGGCCTTAGCAGCGGCGATCCGGTTGGCCTCATAGCTTGCTGCACCAGTCTTCACGGATCTTCTCAATGCCGGTCTATCCTGGGCGAGGTCATCCCAGGTTACCGGGTTGATTTGCAGTTGCTTCAGAGATTTCTTCAAAGTGTCCTTGAAGCGTCGTTTTTGACCTCCCTGTCGGCGAGCACCCGTAGCGACATCTCCGTAGAAAAGTCGTTTGGGTAGTCGCTCGTCATCCATTCACACTAGGTGGCCGGTCCGTCGCAGTTGCACTTGCCTCAGCATGGCGTGGATGCTGAGGATTCCGGTCCGCTCCAGGAATTCCGTGTCCGGGATCCTGTCTCGTCATCTCAGCTTCAGTATTCTCTGGAGGCAGCCGAGATGGAAGCGATTTAGCTTCCTAGCTTGGTTCGAGTATACGGTCCAAGTCTCCGCTCCGTAAAGGAGTGTCGTCAAGACGACGGCCTTGTACATCTTCAGTTTGGTGTTCAGGTGAATACCGTGGTGATTCCACACGGAGCCCTGCAGCCGGTCGAAGCCTGACTGGCCTTGGAGATCCGCTGAGCAACCTCGTCGTCGGTTCGCGTGTTGCGTGAGTGTGCTTCTCGGATAAGCAAATTTTCCCACATGTTTGGCTTGAGCGCCGTTTAAATTGATTCGAGGTGCATTGTAGTTTGTGCTGGATGGCGGCTGGCGCATGACAACCGTTTTGGCTGTACTGCTTGTTAATCCAAAATTGGCGCAGCCTGCGGCGAAGAGGTCCATGCTCCTTTGCATGTCCTCCTCCGTCACGGTGTTAATGGCGCAGTCGTCAGCGAAGAGCAAGTTATGGACTGTAGCCGTAGACACGCCCGTTGTGGCCTGCATACGCCGATTGTTGAGAAGATGCCCGTCAGTTCTGTAGGCGATGCGGATCCCACGTTGCTTTTTACGGTAGGCGTCCATCAGCATAGCAGAGAACATGAGACTGAAGAGGATTTGGGCCAGTACGCAGCCCTGCTTCACTCCGTTGGTCACTGCGAAGGCCTCTGAAACGGCTCCGTTGTCAGTGACGTGCGCCGTCATCCCGTCATGAAGCTGACGCACCATGTGCTTGAACCGCTCAGGACAGCCGAATTTCTGCATGAATTTCCACAGTTCGTCGCGATTTACCGTGTCAAAGGCTTTCATCCCATCCACGAAGACAATGTTGAGGTGAGTCCGCATCTCCTGGCACTTATCTTGTAGCTGGCGGGCGGCAAAGATCATGTTTGTTTGATGATTATCACAGCGTTGCCGGTTACCCTTCCGCTTGTAGAGTTGGACGATGGTTGCGTCTTTGAAATCCTGAGCGCCTTGTCCTTGGCGCCACATCTCCTGGAAGAATGTTGTGTGTTCTGTCATCAGCCGGGGCCCAATTTGAGTAGTCAATACTCCACCGCTTACAAGACGGTCTTAAGGAATAATTTTTCTTAATAATTTCCACTGTAAATAGCCATATAAATCAAAAATGATTAGAACAATATGTGTTAATCCAGTAGATGTCTTCGAGCGATATAAAAAGAGGTGATAGGGAAGGTTTTTAATCAAAAGTTTCGCTAGCCACTGCGTTCAGAGGAACACCGTGGATGTGGGAGGATAGGGTTTCACTTCTTATAACTGCATTCAGACGCAAATCGCGACAGGTTTAACCCCCGTCACGCTTGCTAAAACCAACAAATAACCCGTCTCAAAAGCAAGTCGGACCCGTCAAAATTTGTCAAATATATAACTTAAAATTTCGCGACTGTTTCTTGATCTATGGTTCAAAATACTGTCTGCCGTTTCACTTCCCTTAGGACCCCGATTGGAAATCGATTGAGGCCTCGGTGCTGGGTCACTTGGATGAGTCTGTAAAGGCAATCAAATGGGCACAGGGAGGCAGTCGTCACGGCTTTCGCGAGCTCTTCACGTTCCTACACGAACGGCTCGCGCTTTACGCTACAGCCCGCAACGATCCCACCAAAAACGCCCTCAGCCAACTCTCCCCGTGGTTTCACTTCGGTGAGTTCTTTCTGCCCCATGCTTACCTCCCGAAGTTTCACCGCGAATGGACACCCGCAACATGTTCCTATTATCCGAAAAAACCGTCTCATTGTAGCCCTTAAAGTATTTTTTTCCCCAGCCGAAACGCTTCCTCTATTTTAGCCACTGGAATGCAGGAGCATTATATTTCCCAGACGTCCCCTTGCTTTGGCCCACCGAAGTGGCTGATTTCCCTTGTAAGTGAAACGAGCGACAATCCATCAGGTTACTGCTACCCATAAATGCAAGAAATATTACAATGTTCGTTTGGGGCGTATTAACCGTTACTGAGCGCGGTCACATTCCGAGTATCCTGACGATGAGTTCCATTCCCCCTTCCTACTCTTAGGAGATGTGACTAGGTGCAGTATTCGGGCAGACCATCTGGGTTTGACGTCGCTTTATGCTCAGCATAGGCATACCACGCTACTTCGGGGGCAATAGAGGTCACGAGGATGTATCGCAGTCCCTGGAAAGAGGAAGTACAAGTAATCCGTTTTGTCAGAATTAGTTGTGATTCTTCACGGCAGTGTAATGAATTGCAAAGTCTTTAGGCCGGTACTTCAGGCAAAAAGTCCAGATTAGCGAGAGGCGGCCCCACGGGACCTTGAGTGCCCCATATCGTTGCCAACAGAATTTGGGTCCATTGATCATCCTCAACTTCTTCAAAGCGATCAAAGCCCCTGCATCAAGGGGACCGCACCGCTCCTCAACCCTAACGGTACAATACTTCTGACGGAGAAATCCAAAATTTTAAAGCGCTGGGCCGAGCACTTCAGAAGTGTCCTTAATTGCTCATCAGCCATCTCCGATGCTGCCATTGACCAGCTTCCTCAAGTGGACACGAACAATGACCTGGATCTGCCGCCTACCCTACCAGAAACCATCCGTGCTGTGCAGCAGATTTCCAGCGGTAAAGCACCGGATACGACGCAATCCCACCGGAAGTCTACAAGCACAGTGGGCCCCAGCTGATGGCAGAACTCACAACACTCTTCCAGGAGATGTGGCGCCAAGGACAAGTCGCTCAGGATTTCAAATACGCAACAATCGTCCATCTCTACAAGCGGAAGGGGAACCGGCAACTCTGTGATAATCACAGAGGCATCTCGTTGCTCAACATCGCCGGGAAGATCTTCGCCGGTATCCTTCTTAATCATCTGAAAGGTCATCTAGAGCAGGGACTGCTCCCGGAAAGCCAATTTGGCTTCAGATGACACCGAGGAACAATCGACATAGTCTTCGCCAGCTGCAAGAGAAGTGCCAGAAGATGCGGACTCACCTCAACATTGTCTTCGTGGATGGGATGAAAGCCTTTGACACGGTAAATCGCGACGGACTGTGGAAAGTCATGGAGAAATTCGGCTGTCCTGAGCGGTTCACGCACATGGTGCGTCATTTTCATGACGGGATGATGGCGCACGTCACTGACAACGGAGCCGTTTCAGAGGCCTTCGCAGTAACCAACGGAGTGAAGCAGGGCTGCGTACTGGCCCCCATCCTCTTCAGTCTCATGTTCTCTGCTATGCTGATGGACGCCTACCGTAAAAAGCAACGTGGGATCCGCATCGCCTACAGAACTGACGGGCACCTTCTCAACAATCGGCGTATACAGGCTCCAACGCGCGTGTCTACGACTACAGTTCATGACTTGCTCTTCGCGGACGACTGCGCCCTTAACACCGTGACGGAGGACATGCAAAGGAGCATGGACCTCTTCGCCGCAGGCTGCGCCAATTTTGGATTAACAAGCAGTACAGCCAAAACGGTTGTCATGCACCAGCCGCCATCCAGCACAAACTACAATGCACCTCGAATCAATTTAAACGGCGCTCAAGCCAAACATGTGGGAAAATTTGCTTATCCGAGAAGCACACTCACGCAACACGCGAATTGACGACGAGGTTGCTCAGCGGATCTCCAAGGCCAGTCAGGCTTCGACCGGCTGCAGGGCTCCGTGTGGAATCACCACGGTATTCACCTGAACACCAAACTTAAGATGTACAAGGCCGTCGTCTTGACGACACTCCTTTACGGAGCTGATACCTGGACCGTCTACTCGAACCAAGCCAGGAAGCTAAATCGCTTCCATCCCGGCTGCCTCCACAGAATACTGAAGCTGAGATGACAAGACAGGATCCCGGACACGGAAGTCCTGGAGCGGACCGGAATCCTCAGCATCCACGCCATGCTGAGGCAAGTACAACTGCGACGGATCGGCCACCTAGTGTGAATGGATGACGAGCGACTACCCAAACGACTTTTTTACGGAGATGTCGCTACGGGTGCTCGCCGACAGGGAGGTTGAAAACGACGCTACAAGGACACTTTGAAGAAATCTCTGAAGCAACTGCAAATCAACCCGGTAACCTGGGATGACCTCGCCCAGGATAGACCGGCATTGAGAAGATCCGTGAAGACTGGTGCAGCAAGCTTTGAGGCCAGCCGGATCGCCGCTGCTAAGGCCAAAAGAGCGGCTAGCAAATGCCCAAGACCTGCCAACATGCCCACGCTGTCAACGCACATTCCGCGCGCGAATCAGCCTGGTCGGACATCTGCAAACTCAACGCAACAAAAATCTAGCACTATTAACTTCTGCCACACCTGCTTCAGACTCCACGACGACGACCACCCTAACCACTGATAACAACTTCATCGATGCCGCGCCGCCCACGATCACCGACACAATCCTCCCTCCGCCACCCGTTGCGCCGATCACGGCGACGAACATCACTTGCCCAACGCCCGCCACCTTGGACTACCTCCACTATCACCGCCCCCAGTACCAGTGATGGGGACTCGGTACTAACCTGTCCTCATTGCGATAGCACATTCACCTCACACAGCGGCCTGGCCAGTCACTTTCGAATCCATCGCACAGAGACTGGCGAACTAGTTCCTTGAGCACCAACACCCAGAAGAGACCGCCGCTTTCAATGCCCTCACTGCCCACGCGCATTCACTCATCGCATGGGCCTGATCGGTCACATGCGCATCCATGAAAGTGGAATCAACCGCGAAACCCAACACATATTGTGCACCCATCAAGAATTCGCAGTCCTCCCATGAGCTCGACTACCAATGCCAGCAGCAGAGCCTCCCCAGACTCAATACATCCCGACCTATACTGTTCTCATTGTCACCACACGTGCACATCACATATCGGCCTGGTCGGTCACTTGCGAATCCATGACACAGAGACCGATGAACCAGTGCCAGGAGCATATACCCACCGCAATCCACTCAACTGCCCGCATTGCCCACGCACTTTCGCACACCGCGTGGGTCTATTAGATCACATGCGTCTCCATGAAAACCTGCGTAGACCACCGTCGGCTATATCACGACGCTAAATCTCTTCATCAGCCTCTGCATCACACATGATTACACACAGCACCACAAAAAACATGCTATCAGTCTGCGTACCTGACTGAGAGGCAAGTATGATTCTCGGAAACTTCTCCATGTGGCTGTTCCGTAGCATGTGTGCTCTGAGCTTCAAAATATCACGGGGCGATAAGCGCCGTGGAATGGAAGGTTGCCAACTGACAATTACAATCAGACCTCGCAGTCAGTCCAGTGTGCGTTGTTTGCAGTGGTTGACTGGTGGTCTGAGAGTCAAGCTGCGATGGCTCCTTCTTAACGTGACCTCTGGCTATCTCACAAATGTGAGATGTGAGCCATTAAACCCCTTGTTGTGTGAAATCCGGGCGCTTGTGTTTGGGGGACAGGTCATGTACGTAGTACGCGTAGACGAGGTCACCAGCAGCTGCGCCCACGTCCTCATCAGACATCTGACCGGATCGGATGGTGGTCTGATTGTGGGGGTGGGGGAGAGAGTGAGGTCAACAGCTCAGCGCATTTTCCTCACTATAAACAATCTGACGCGCTTGAAACTATCACGGTGCTCTAAAAGCCGTGGCGTGGAAGGTTGCCAACTGACGGGATAACTTGGACCACGCGGTTAGCCCAGTATGTTTTGTTCGAAGTGACTGACTGAGAGTCAGGCTGCAATGGCTCCTTAATGTGATCTGTATGACACCCACCTTTTGGTATCCGAGCCAGGTGTGGTGGTACGCCCAGGGGCGGCTCCGGCCGCGCCGGCAACCTGCGTTCTCTTCCTCCTCCGGTCTTCTTGACTCTGTCATGACACCGGGTTCAGGTGAGGCGGAATGAGAGAGTGATTTAGCTGCAATGCAAGTTTACTATTACTTAAAACAAATCCACGCGCAGGTCGCCGTCTCTGCACCACCCTTCCATGGAGCACACTGTGGACATCGTCGGACTACGACGGTTGAACTGTCATTTGGGCCTAACCGATATCCACTCATCTCTGTCTATCTCTGCCATTAGTCCATGACTAGTGCCTGAAGATGGTCCGCGTCTCACGTAGGAACACATCGACAGGGAGACTGTCGTCCTTTTCCTCGATTATTCGCCGGGCTTTATTGAGAAATCATTTGCACAATCCACCCGTGGCCAAGTAGGCCTGATGACCCCCATCCCCCTTATATACATGATTTGCCCGTGAGCTCTTTAGCCTTACCCATTTGCTTTTTTTGTAGGCCACTTATCTGTTCAGCGTGCCATTCTGGAGGCGCAGCGTCTTCGCAGGAAGCACAAGGAGTCTGTGGATGCCTTCATTGAGGAGGCCTTTGTGAGGAGGGAGTTGTCGGACAACTTTTGTCTCTACAACCCGCACTATGATTCCATTGAAGGTAGGCACAACTCTCACTTCCATCGCATCACTGTTGAGAGGCCAAATCTGAGGCGGGTGACTGCCCAACTGTTTTTAGGCCAACAGAGCTATGTGTGGCAGTCGTAAGGTTGCATTCCACCTAAAATGGCAGTCATGTGCCCCGAGTTTTCGGCAATCTATGTCAGTAAGCTACGGAACTAGGAACTATCACCCTGTCACACAGGTGGCCTTGCAAATTAGCGGCCCTGTCTCCGTTGCTGCAAACGGTTGACAGTGGCGGGTTCCCAGCCCGTATAAAGCAAACTCATAACCCTCCTACAAGGACCGACTTAGCCTTGCCGAAATTGGGGTTGTTTAGTCGAGCTTCCGTCTGCTCAGAAGAGGAAGTCTTGCAGTTAAACTGTAGCTGCGGATTAACGCTGGTTCAAGCTTGCAAACTGACCACAGACTGTTCCAGTATCCTGGGAAGCGAAAAGTTTCGCACGATGTCCGGGGCGAAACTCGGCAGCAAACTCGGAATTAAAATTGTCCGAATTAGGCTTTATAGGCGTAGAAAGAAATTTGTATTAAATATTTGCACCGATGTGCATCAATCACAGTGGAATAACTACGTAATATCCATTAAACTACCAACAGACAGCCAGTAATACGCGCTGAACCATACGGACAGTAGAGCTTTTCATCGTTTACCATGAGGACTCTGTCTAATCTCAGAATAGCTGTTCGAACTGGTTTTCGTCCTGGGGGTGATGATTCCCGGGATTAATGCTTTAGGGCCAGCTAACTACCCTTCCCCCACCTTTTTGGAAAAAAAACCCGACTACGTGATCCGAGGTCGCATAGTGACCCTTCGCTGATCTGATCATTGAAAATAGTGCTTTTTTCAACTTTGCTTTGCATTTCTCAGGGCCTCTCGGGTAACAGCATGGTGACAAATGACCAATAACGTGGCAGAAGTACTGTCAAGGAGGGCTAGAGCGGCCAGTTCTGACATCAATATTCGACGACCAGCAGAAGCCGGCTTCAAATTTTACTTCCGAAATAGTCAGCCGTGCTTTCCTCGTCGACATTATCTGCAGCACTGATCGCTTGTCGCCATGCGACCGACCAGGATGGAATCCTCTTTATTGCGGTCAAATCGGTGGAGCGCCAATCCCGTCAACAAGTGCGAGAGGGCGAGCTCTCAACGCCGGTAGTGCAGTGTCTGACCTATGACCAAACTGGGTTGGGCTTAAATTTCGTTTTACCGCTTTGGGGGATATGGTTGGTTGGTGATGACGGACAAACCAGAAACGTCCATTCTAGTTTCATTAGTATTTGTCGGTACATCTACTGTGCACAATCCCCGTCTCTAGTGTCTCATTGTTTGCGCATATTTCATGTCCCCGCCCCGTCTCAGCCAAGCAGCGTGCGATGGCTACGCCCTACGGTTGTAGATGTGATTCAGACTGATTTCGTTCCCTTAGATAAGGGCCTGGCGTATACACGATCTATTTCTCTTAATTAAGCGCCTAAAGTGCATTACACTACTTTAGAATTATATGGCAAGCTTCAGGACTCGGCAATACACAGACTCTGGAACACGACCAGTTTTTCTCTCTTCGTGTTGCTATGTCCAATGCCCAATGTACCGGAACATTCTGGGAACAGTCGTCATTTCTAGCAGAGCTGTCGGTAGCCCACACTGGCATCTCATAGTACGGTTTCCCTGCAGAACCAAACTATTCTCAATTTGAATACTAGCTGGGAAAACGCAAAATCACACCCTACGAACTCGCCGACTTCCTCAAACTGACACTGGAAGCCAGTCCAAAAATGGTATACGAGATTCAACCTCTCTTCTCGCCAGTGAGATGCACTTGTACCGTCATACTTGCGCTTTTAGCAGTTTGTCTAAGGCAATTGCCTGACATGTTTTCTCCTCGAAGCAGTTGGTCTCTTATCACATTGCACCGACTATCTACTAGCTGAAATGTCGAGGCCAAAGCTCTACCCTTACTTTATTCCGGCCTTTTCATCGTGTCGTAGTAGCGCTCATTATCGCGTCGGGCCTCTTGGAGTTGAGTTCTGGTTGCCCTATGCCCCATCTCCGGATGTAGCGCGACGTGGCACCCTCCCATCCGGTATTTGGTACCAGTTCGCGCCCACCAAGATAACCCTTCCACTACCTTCATACACGCCTAAGATGCGCACTATTAGTGACAAATCTCTGAACCGCTAACCCTGTAGTTGCAGTTCACGCAGACCATGCCCGAGCACCCTAAGTGTTAGGAGCATTAATACGAACAGTTTTTGGATGACTTTAGTGCCTGGTCGTGGGCGCAGGAGACTCTGTGCAAGCACGCGTCAGATGAACGCAAGCCGGCTTATGCCATGGAGACAATGGAGAAAGCCCAAACAGGGGACGACCTATGGAATGCAGCGCAGCGCCAGTTGCTGACAGAAGGCAAAATCCACGGCTTCCTGCGCATGTACTGGGCTAAAAAGATACTCGAATGGCATGCTGGGGGACCGGAGGCTGCCCTCGCCGTGGGCCTGCGCCTTAACGACCGCTACAGCATCGACGGCTCCGATCCAAACGGCTTCGTCGGTAAGTGCTGCCTTTCCCCTTTGGGGCGCGAAAAACGAGTTATTAACTGATAGTATTACACTACGCCACTCCGGTTAGTCCTCCGAGTCCACGACCCATTCTGGTCAGGCACGGTTGCAAGCCTACAGCTCCCGGCAGGCTGCGGTTACCAGTTATTTGACGTCCCGGTTTGAAGTGGCTCAGCTCGAGCGCATCACGTCCCGAAACACTGTCACAAGACGAAGCCGCGTGTTTCATAGCAAAGAGCTCCCTTCTTCACCAACAAGTGTCCTGGCAGTGACTCGATGCGTCCGAGTTGTACATCGAACAAATAGTGTGGACGGGAAAAACCACATTGCTTATGTTTACTGTTCTCTGCAGTCAGTCCTGCCTACTTCTATGAATCACGAGGTCCCCACTTCGTGCATACATTCTACCATCGCTCCTAAATGCATTCATAGCACTCGATACATTCTTTCTTTACATCCAAAATCTGCTTCTTACCTGTCCTTTTATACTACTCTTGACTAGGAATCATTTGACGAAGTCTATTGGTCTTTATCCAGTGGCAGCCGCAGCATCAGATGCTATTGGCTCAACAAAACCGCTACCCACTGCCACTGACGAATTAGGTTTTTCCGCTTCAGGGGTCATGTGGTCCATTTGCGGGATCCATGATCAGGGGTGGAGCGAACGAGCCATCTTTGGGAAGATACGTTACATGAACTATGCGGGATGCAAACGGAAGTTCAACATAGCTCAGTTTGTAGCTCGGTACCCCTCATAAATCAATGTACCTTATGATACACCTCAAAATCAGGGAAAATACATTTATCAAGTGTCATTTTCGACTTTTTTTATTACTGTCTGGGAAAACGGATGTTTAGAAAAACTCGCCAAGCGCAACTGCAACGGTAAATGCGAAGTAACCGGCAGAACGCCAAAATATAGCCTAGCATCAAATCAGTAAAAAATCAACTCTGTTCATTTGACCACCAGTCCGTGCGATCACCCTTCGGTCTGCCGCCGCCACTACCGGCGTAGTTGCCTCCACCGTAGGACATCATCCCGTGTCCACCCATGTTAAAGCGACCAGGGCCGGGTGCAAAGGCTCCAGCCCCACCTCCGCGTGTAGGCTGTTGCCTGAAGTCACGGCAGCCGAATCCACTTCCGCCCCTGAACCGACGAAAAACGAAAAAATGACTGAGATTGTACTTAAGACGGCCTGGAACGTACGAGACCGACATACTACTGTCTGCTCATTATTTGGTGGCCGTGTGCCTGACACTGAGATAACTCAACAGGTTAGCAAATTGGCGCACTTAGGAGGTATCAGTATATTTTGAGGGAGACATAGGTGAGTTACCTTTGAATTCCATATTTGTACATGCGAGTTGTGGTATCAAATAAATAGTGTCTCCGGGATGTTGACGAGGCCAATTGATATGAGCCAACTGAGTGGAACATAGTTCAAAAAGAGCAGACAGGGAAAAAAACTGTCGCCCTTTGGGGGTCCAACGGGGGCATCGCGGAGGTCACCTGGATCATCACCAAAGTGCGAAGATGCAACCAGACACTTCTTTGCTGGTTGCAGGGTCCGCCGAGTAGTTTCAAGGCAGAAATATCCGCCCAGATTATCCTCGGTCCGTAGCGGTTCAAACCAAGGGAGAACGTTCTTAAACTAATATTAATTCTGCTATCTCTTAGTAAACCAGATAATTTGAAATCTGTGGCTGATTTCCACGAGTATATCGCAATTTTAACAAGATCAGCGAATACTATTGCGAAGGAAATGCTTAGGTTAGCTAGACGATCGTGTGCAGGTTGAACATAGTAAATGAACGCTGAAGGGTCGTGGAATCAGATGGTGCACTTACGTGACCCATAATAACGACAACTGTCTTGATAACTGATAAATGAAGCAACAACCCACTACGGCGACAAACGGTAGATATGGATCTGACACCAGCGAACGACGGGCAGGGCTGCAGCAAAAAAAGGAATACAATCATATGTGACTAGTTATCGTGAGCTACGGGCTCAGGACGGTTTTCCAACACGCCTTGCCACGCGCATCTGTACAGACAAACATGAAGATGTTGGAACTTCGTAAGTCAGTCGGGTGTAGCACGATGCCAGCTGGAAACTTACGTCCGCAGCGCAATTTTTTACTACCGACTACGGTGAACTGGTTTTAAGAAAAACGGCGGCGGAATTTAACGAAATCGAGTTGCTTTGGCACAGAGCACTTGTCTAGACTTCACAGACGGCCTCGTATCACGAGGACCCTCCGTCTGCCCTTTACGTCCTAAAATAAGGCTTGATGAATGACATTCCTGATAAAAACTGGCAAGGCGTGGACCTGTTGTTAAGCTGGCAAAGGATCCAGCCTAATCAACTAGATACGGTTAAAGACCACGTGTCCTGGGGATGACAGGTTTACCTCTAAAATTATTCTTTGCACTAACTGCGAAAACTGTTACACGGGTAATGGGTACGCGAAATTGAAACTGGTAAGCGAATGTACGCAAAACACATGATGGCAGTTGGAACAGATTCAAGGAGTACTACGTTTTAACACTTACCTGCGTGACCGGCCTCGACCTCCAGACTGTATGCGATTGGGTTCGTCAACTATAGATTTTAGCCAGGATGGGATTACTTGATGAACCTCTTCAAGACGTTCGATCAGATCCTCTGCGAGGTTTCGATTTTTCTCGTTAAAGAATGATGTAGCCTTTCCGAGATTTCCCACACGCCCAGTCCGACCGATGCGATGGATATATTCTTCAATGTCGCTGGGCAAGTCGTAGTTGATTACATGCTTAGGGAGGACAAGTTATTTTGTTTTTCTGTGATACCTTCACATTTGGTATATCCAAACCCCGAGCGGCCACTGCTGTGGCCACCAGAATGGGTGTAACACCAGAGCGGAAGTAGTTTAGAGCTAATTCTCTGTCCTCCTGCGTCCGGTCTCCGTGGATGCTAGCCACAGAATACTTTTCCTTGTATAAATACTCTTCGAGGGCATCTGCGCCACGTTTTGTTTCCACAAAGATCAGCGTTCTGTCTCCGGGCTCTGAGAAGTTAAAAAAAAAGCAACATAATACCTGACTCGGCAAGAAGATCGACTAAAGCACCACGCTTCTGATGTTCTGCAACCCAAAGGAGTTGCTGTGTGATGTTCTCACTAGTACTTCCAACTCTACCGACAGTGAGGAACACATAATCACTCAGGAAATCTTGGGCGAGTTCCTGGAGGGGAATAAGATCAACCAAACCCTACCTGAATCTGCTTTGGAAAAGTGGCGGAGAACATCAACGTTTGTCGTGAGCCACATGGGGGCATTGCATCGCCCTCTACGATTTCCGGATTTGCGGCTCAAAGCCCATATCTAACATTCTGTCGGCTTCATCTAGCACTAGAAACCTAAAATTGGTAAATCGAAACAGCAGAAAATCCTACCTAATATGGTTTAAGCCGATACGGCCCCGATCCATAACATCAAGCAAGCGACCGGGCGTGGCTACGAGCAAATTGCAGCCATAAGAGAGCTCCTGAAGCTGCTTCCGCATATCGGCACCGCCATACACAACGCATGGTCGAACACGGGATCGGTAGGAAAATTTCCGTGCCTCTTCGTGAATTTGCGAGGCCAATTCTCTTGTAGGCGCGAGTATAAGCGCAACTGGGAATTGTTTTCGTCTGTTTGTTTCGTACTAAGAAACAAAGATTAAAAATGATTTTTTTTTTACCGATGCAGCAATTGAGTTCCCCGGACCATTCATGTACATGCTGTTCAAAATAGGGATAAGGAAGGCAGCCGTTTTTCCTGAACCTGTTTGCGCACAGGCCATTAAATCCCGACCAGCCATGACAATAGGGATAGCATTTTTCTGTACAGGAGTGGGGCGGGAATACTGGGCGCATGCAATGTTGTCCCTCATTATAGGACTTAGGGACAAATCCCCGTAAGTAGTTATCGGGGTTATATCATCGGTTTCAGGTCCCGTCATGCTGACCGGGATGTTGTCATACTGGTCGAAGTTGATGCCAGTATTAGCCTTGTGAAACAGTTCTTTCTCAAGACGCTCATTTCTTGGAGTTTGGACATTCCAGTCCACGGTGGATGACTCGTCTGGTCCGCGCCGCATACTTGAAAAAGAACCTCCAGAACTATAACGGCCGCCACGGAAACTAAATAATTAGTTGAGAAATTTTTCGTACCCGTCACTTGAGTCTTGCCATCTGTTGTTTTGGAAGCCGCCTTGGCGGGAAAATTCTGATCGATTTCCAAAGCTGCTCCCACCTCTTCCTCGTCCTCGAAAGTTATCTTGGTAGGATGCACCACGACTGCCAAAGGCATAAGCGGAACCACGCTCGTAAGAGTTATCAGGTTCAGGGACATACGTGCCCTGGCGCAGGTGCGGCGGAACGTATTTGCGCTCAGTTTCAGCACGAGGTGCTTCATCTGTGAGTTGAAAGTTAGAGAACTAAAAAGTAAGTAGCAAACGTAAACAATGGCATACAGTGCAGTAAGTAACGCATTTTGTTCGACTACATAAACCTTGATTATGCAGTAGGAATTCTGATAACACTGGTCCTCACTCAAAAGATTGACTAATAAAATGCAGGCCAGACCCATATATATATATATATATATATATATACTATATATATATATACATATATATACATATACATACATACATACTACATATACATACATATACATACATACATACATATACATATAGACATATACATACATACATACATACATACACATACATAGACATAGACATAGACATACATACATACATATACATATACATATACATATACATATACATACATATAGACATATACATATATATAGACATATACATATATATATATATATATATACATATATATATAGAGAGAGAGAGAGAGAGAGAGAGAGAGAGAGAGAGAGAGAGAGAGAGAGAGAGAGAGAGAGAGAGAGAGAGAGAGAGAGAGAGGAGAGAGAGAGAGAGAGAGAGAGGAGAGAGAGAGAGAGAGAGAGAGAGAGAGAGAGAGAGAGAGAGGTGAACGATAGAGAATGCAGGCACGCTGATATAGAACTGTTTCGGACTTATTCTGCTTTCAGTTAGACAATCATAATCCCGAACACCGGCTGACATCAGAAACAAACAAGTGCAAATACAAGGCGCAGACAGGCGGTCCACAGACGGGTTGTATTAAATGGATCGCAAGCACTTCATCGAACTAAGTTGTCAGTGTCCCGCCACCTAGCATACACTGCCACAGTAGATCGGGCATTTATTAAAACATGGGCGCATACTGATCCATTGGTTTCACGATGCAAGGCGATAGCCCGTGAATGTATCTTGCAAAAACAAACGGACAGAAAAAGCGATGACGCAAAAAAATCAATACCAGGTAGTGTTCTAATGATTCGACTCGAGCCACCGACTGGACGTCAGACTAATGAGCCTGCGTACTCCGGAGCAGCACACCAAGCAGGTATACTTGCTGGAACTTGCTTAGAGCATTTAGTTGATCTACCTCTAAGTATGCTGATCCTTCAAGGCTAACAATTAATAATGATGGAATTTTCGAAGTGATAGTGGTTTCGAGTGCTGATCTATTCAAAGGAACTTGCACGCACTCCGCAGGTATTTACCGCGTACCGATACTTATATCTCGGTGATGTGCGCTTAGTCTTAACCCGGATATGTTACAGAGATGACAGTGCTAATCACGGATCACCGGTGGGCAGATTGCAGGATACGTGAAAAATCAGGTCACTATAAAACGGGAAAGACACCCGAGGAGCCAAACGGAGCGAATGAGATAGAATTTGACGAATAAGTAGGCATTTTGGAAACGTTAATGAGCACTGGAATCGTAGCCATTCATACTATAAGTCCCCCTCTCCTCAAGTCCGTAAATGTCCCTTTCTCTATCATCTTTCCCATTGTTCATCCTGCAACAATAGACTGAACTAAACGACGAAGATCCCGGAACCTAGCTTAACGAGCTGATTTTATACGTGATTCACCTTGGGAATCCCTGGTCTAACGCAAAGCGCACTAGAAAATGTATCCAAAGGCTGCGCAAATTTTACGAAAACAAAAGCCCTACACTAAGCTGCTCTCGGTACACTAAGAAGGGTCTTCCAAACAATTCGTTTAATATGCTAGCTGGAAACGGATCCAGTGCTTTACCCAGGGAAGTATAATGATGCGACAACTTAGGCAGCATAAATTCGAGTAGCATAAACGGTGGGAGGAGACGGATGTATAACTTTTTAAATGCTTTATTTTTGAGAAAATTATCATGGTTTACCTTATTCTCTAAACTTTGATCGCCTTGAACAACTTCATATGACATCACAAATGAACAGGCTATAACAAAAAGTTCTGCAATCTCACTTTCCCTGACAGTGATCGTTCCAATGAATTTAAACAAAAACACGTTGGAAGGCATGTATTGGAGGACTTTGACTCCTGTTTTGCTCTTATATTTCAGAAGGAAGGCAAGGATACGGGTGGAATTTTTTAAAATGGGAGTTATCTTTAAATCAGCAGTCTTCTGATATTTTGCAGCACCGTAAACGTTGTTGAAGTAATAACGGACAATCGGTGTATTCAGTAACCTGGATATTTGGATACATACTACACAGACGGTTCAGTTCAGTTCAGTTCAGTGTATTTGAGGAAAATAGGCTTACGCCGACGTTACCGGGCAAATGGAAGTTCAAAATATATCAAAATTATGTGGCCAATGAGTGGAATTACTAGTTAAAACTGTGAGCAAAAGCAGGCAATACTGATCTTAATTTACGACGTGTAATTTGAAAATTTCAACATCGAATTCGGATGATTCTGCTTTCCAAACCCTCTTTTCAAGTAGCCTTACTTAGCTTTTTATTTTTCTGTTGCGAGCTTATCCTTCCCCGCTAGCAACTTTGCTTGTTTTAAGAACTGTGCTAAACCAAGCTGGAGGAACTGTGATGCAGATCGGGAGTTCGTTCACCTTCTATTTTTAGTCTGTAGGTATTTTTAAAATTAACCCATTTGTATTTTCTTTCATGTTCACCTGAACCTGCCATGTAATACCGCTCGTTTTAATGTGCTTTAAAAACGCTAACTTCAACGCGCGCGCAACTGGGGCGTCTCCTTGCTTTTCAATACTGCATGTCACCAGCGCTCTCTTTGATTTGTGCCGGACCAGTCACACAATTGCAGCCAATGAAAATGACCAATCTTCATTCGTCGATTGTACTCCACCCGAAGTCATCTCACTCGAACTCCTGACTCTGCTCATCGTCCCTCGGTGCATAGCTTTCTTTGATCTAGTGCAGAGCCCACGAGATCACAACACCGCTTTGCTATCTATAGTCGCATACGCTCGTGAGTCTGGATCACTAACTACTTCGTCACTGCCGTTTTACCGTCCTTACGTCGTTTCTTTAGTTTAGTATCACACGATTACCCACTTAGTGTTGTGTGTGAACAACTTAGTTCTTTGAAGCAGTTTTAACCGAGTTGTCTACACTACAAAAGTGGTGACCCTCGTTTTCGGCCATTATTACGCACCTTTTTACCAGCATCATGACGGACAACCGAGTACTAAGATAGACTCTATTTTACGTTAATACCCTCTCTTCAATTTGCATTAACGCCGAGCAACCCCTGTGTATGGTTTAGGCAGATCGACGTAGTTTTCTCGGCGCACGTATCACCCGCCAATGAACTCACGTGTTATTCACAGCGTAGTGCCATCACTTCACTGCAATGTTGCCGCTGATCGCAGAAGATATCCTTGATCCAATTCCTCCTGAGCATACAGCCGCTTTTAGCGGATGCCGTGACCCATCGTGTGGCTGTTTCGCACAACCGCATGTTGCGTGAGCTTTTCACGCAGATTCCACTCTCGGTGACTCAGCACTTCCCAATCCACGTAGACAAATGCGTTTCTTTGCTTTGTTGGTCGTTATATGGATTGTGTAATTTTCTCGAGAGATCTGGCTTGATAAGCTTCCGCCCATGCAGCAGGTATTGCAGTATGCACCTCATTAGAGAATGTACCTCATTAGAGTATGTACCTGGCATGAGAGAAACTAGCCACTCATGCAGCACCGAATCATGAATGCCACCCCTAGCGCGGTGTCGCATGTACCAGTCATCAACAGACATCGGCTTCAACATTTCGAGCTGATAAATGCCGACCTTCTGCTCATAAAGGCACTCAAAAGCCAGAACATGACACACTCATGGTGTGGAGTGCAGAACTGATGCTGTTGCGTCCATCGACGGGCTGCACCATCACCATGGCCTTCTGCAAGCAATAGCGCGCGCAGCAGTGGAGAAGAAGACTCTAAATGATACAGTACGATTCTTATGACAGCACCAGCACCATGTCGCATTAGCAATCTTCTTCAGTCAACCGAACCTCACATTTCAACGTCAACGATCCCACACGGGAACGGCAGCACAGTTGACCCTCTTTGCTGGTACCATCGCAGCCCACGGTGTGAAAAGCACGCAAGTGTATTCCACCGTGCGCACCGGACAGCCGCCGCAACAGCTAAACGACAACGCCAGCCAGTGTACGGTGACCACTGCTGCTGGCCA